>JANBPO010006859.1:9920973-9973230 GCA_024336825.1 Amorphophallus titanum | reverse complement strand
ACTGTCCTGCAGGCAACCGCTGTGCAGGCCTTCGTCCTGCAGCTCCACGGTGCCGTGTTCGGCCGGCGGCAACACCGCCTTCGCGTCGGACGCGATCACGTCCGCACGCGTTCGTGGAATGATCCACGTCGCACCAGTGCTCTCCCCTCCGTCGGGCAATGCATCGAAGAGCATCCTATAACCGGGCGTGCTTTTGCCCATCACGCTCTTCGCGAACGCGCGCTGCTCGGGTGACAGTTCCAACAATCGCTCCCAGATTTTTCCGAACAGTTCGAGCGTCGCGCGGACGTCACCGAGCGCGCGGTGCGCGGGCGCGTGGTTCAGCTTCAGCGTCGCGCTCATGTACTGCAGCGAGAAGCTGCGGAACTCGGGGAACACGAGCGATGCGAGCATCGAGGTGTCCACCCAGGGGCGGTCCGTCAGGTCGATGCCTTCACCTTTGATCATCCCGATGTCGAACCCGAGGTTTTGGCCGACGAGCAAATCAACGCCTTTCAACGCCGCTTCAATCTCCGGCAATTTCTCCGCGAACACCGGCTTGTTCAGCAGGTCATCCGGCTTGATGCGCGTGAGTACCTGGACGTGCGGCGGGATCGAACTGAAGCCGGAAGTTTAAAAGGGATGGTGTTGTATGGTGGCTGATCGTACGTGTGTCACTCTTTGGACACCATGGATAAGAGAGGAACAGAAGAGTCTTCAAGAAAGAAAGACCAAGATAGAATTATGTGTTTTGTTTATTATTGCGTCTAGAAATGAGCCGACTCCTTTTTGTAATTTGAAGAATGTTGGCTCCTCTTTTTGACATTTTCATTTGTGTTCTTGCCAGATTTTTGTTTTTGTTTTTGTGGGGGTGGGGGGGGGGGTGGTGGAGAATTGGGGTATGATGGGAGCTGGGTCGCACTTCCTCATGTGCATCTATCCTTCTCTACGGGGGTCTTTCCAGGAGCTTTCGCTTTTATACTTGTACTGCCATTTTCTGTCTTTATTAATATTATTGGGATGTTTCATTCCACTTTTTTATCAAGAATATTTACTTTGGATAGCGTTGCAAATGTGGGCAAAGCAAATCAGAGGATAACATCTTCCACATGTGATCCGTTGTGGATTTGGGGTCGAAATTTTGATCCTCATACTGCTGCTTGGAGTGGATCAGATGGTCTACTTCAAATTTTCCCCCCATCCAAGGTGAGATAGATTGGATCTGGATGTGTTGTGCCCAAGTGTCTTCTGCTTCTGTGCGCGTTAGGGCGAACGCGGTTTTGGAGATCACAGGCTATCGCAGGATTTGTACTTCGTGGGCTAAAGCCTCTCTAGGTGAGTACAAAGCCTAATAGTCTGTTTAGGAGTGCTTTTTTAACAAAAAATATTTCTACCTGAACATTATGTTGTGTCAGTTTTTGTCTCAAATTTTAACAGGTTTTTAGGAATAAGTCCTTATGAAAATTGAAATTAAGAATAAGCCTCTTCAATCTCACTATTTATAAATAAGTCACTAAATTGTTCTCCATTACAGAAAAAGTCCCTATCGGTCATCTCTGTCAAAAAGGGTTGGGTTAACTTATCCGACCATGGTCTAATCTAATAAAGGGTGAGACAAATATCAAAAACCCCTTTGGCTAACCTTGAGTGTCTTGTGACCCCCCCCAAAAAAAAACTTGCAAAGATTTAGGGAGGGGTGCGAGGGAGAGAGAGAGAAAGAGAGAGTGAAAGGGGGTAGAAGGGGGCCTCTCCTTCTGACGTCGGCAACTCTATCCATTGGGGTTGGTCTAGAAATTTGCTCCCTAATCACAAGCTGGAACTTTAACGATAATGCCCTTAGGTTGATCCTATTTCATTTCTCATTGAAAGATAAAGTAAAATGTTGGCTAAGTAACTTTAGAAAGATCATTCGGACTTGGGAAGTTATGCAGTTAGAATTTTTGAAGAAATTCTATCCCATAGTCTGGACCAACATTATGACATGGGTGATCATGGACTTTAATCAACATTCGGGAGAGCAAATTCATAAATCATGGGAAAGGCTGAAAGATTTGTTACATCGATGTCCTCATCACGGGTTGCCCAAATGGCAAATTATGTTTACTTTTTATGAAAGTTTATCTGACTATGATAGACAAATAGTGGATACATGTTGTGGAGAGACATTCATGAACAAGAATGAAGATGAGGTGTATGACCTGTTTGAAAATTTAAGTGAGAATTTGACGAATCGTGCCTCAATCTCATCTCATAAATAATATGTAGGACCTTTCAGACAGGCTGGGCACGGTGAGATAGAAAATTTGGTAGGACCTGACTCTAAGATAGACATTAATGCCATTGTTCAACCCTCATAAGTCCATATGAAAGTCCAATCCAAACTACCAAGGAAGTCTACAATTTCTATGCTAGTCCCACTCACCATGTGAGTAAGTGTCTTACTATATCCTGATTCCCACCAGTCATCTAAGCTCAAGTCCAAAATACCCTAGGATTCTCTCAACTCAAGTGTGATACCCTTTCAGATGATTATAATCTAGGCTGGAGTAATCACCCAAATTTTCCTTAGATGGATCAAATAAACGAAGCCCATTTTTCTAAACTTTCACCCCAAGAAGTCCATGAGTGGCCCAAGTGTAATCAACTTCAGCCCAACTCATCTCACCCTATCTTCAAAATCAACAGCGATACTAGGGGAGATTCACCAGGCCACTACTCCAAACCTCTAATTGTGTACTCTTAGTTTACTTACCATAACCTTCCTTCAATTTTACACCAACCTCCTCAACACGTGAAGGATGATGATGATGATCTTATGCTTGTCATTTTGGCTCAAGATGTTCATAGTGGGAGTGAGGGGGAGTGCACTAGCAATACCATGATGAAGGAAGGGATGGAGTTAGGGGGTGGATTGAAGGTTAATGATGATCATATTGATATCATCATCCCATTCTATGCAAGCTGTGAGGCCCATCGGATTTTTCAAGTTACCTCATTGGGCGCATTCAATTGCTGAGCGGAGGCGCGGGGGGGGAGTACATTCCCGCTCCCGAAAAACCACCGACTTTTGGTCCACTGAAGGGAGTAGTTTTACCGTTTTATTCCCCTCGTCCCACCAATCTTTGGGTCCTTCAAAACAAAAAAGTCTTCTGACTCACATAAGAAACTTATGACTCCTTGGGAAAAAGTGAATGAGGTCCTAACCCACCATGGGTGCCTTCTGAATATGCATACATGAAGAATTAGAGGTTGGAAACTATACCTTATGTTTGACTAGACTACTAGGCAATTTCATTGTACTACCAGATTCAACAGTATATTAGACTACGATGGAAAACTATCAAAAATGTCCACTTCCCAAGGAGCAGCTAATAGAGATGGTTTGAATTGGTTAGAATCGGTCTACACTGGATTTTAATCAAAGCTCAAAGAAAAAAAAGAAAAGGAAAAATGGGATCAAATATTGCTGGATAAGATCAGGATCAACTTAACCCAATCCCATGAAGAACATGATGGGATAGTTAAGGTAAACAAATGGGCATTTGAGGCTTTTGAGCTGGACTTGTGGATCCTCCTTAAACCAGTAATCTAATAAGAGAGTAAACATCTCCTTGCAATCCTTGACACCCATTGACTAGGATGTGCAGAAAAGTGTTCACTGGCAGAAGCAATGCTCATATATAAACAAAGAATATGCAGATTAATATCCATATGTCAGAAAAGAGTAAAATCGTTCATAACAGGCAGGATTTGTTACCAAGCAATGTCCAAATGATCCACCACCAATTGCTATTTCATATGATTGCTCGAGAACTTCCTCCATTAATTTCTGCTTCTGGGTCAGCGTCTCCTTCCCATGACTAATGACAAACTTGGGATCCAAAGCTAACAGCTGCAAATTTGCGAATTGCTTCAGAAAGTTGAGATAATAGGAAGAATAGACTTATATAGACTAGATAAATACTGTATGCGATAGAAAGAGTGAAAGAAAAGTCATGAAAGTCTTTCAAAAGGTATGATGTATGATACATGGATGAAACAAGTTACAATCCATTCATTGCAAGAGCATTGACAATCATAATAACCAGTAAGCCTTTATCCCAACAAATAAATGTGCCAGCTCCTCACCTGCTTGATGATGCGCTGTCGGAGCGGGTGTACAAGTTGGTGCAGCGCGGTGATGTGGCTAAGTCGTCGTTCGCGTTCATTGCTGAGGATGACGATTGGGATGTGGACGAGTCTGGGTTCCCGATGCGGTCTGTGATTCAGGCGCGTCTTGGTGATGTGGCTCCGGTGAACTCGCCCGCGTATCTGGACACGTCTACTGGTTTGCGGTCGTTGGCGCGGAAGTTTGATGCGCCGTTCGATGATGTGAAGCGGCTCGCTGATGCGGGCGAGTTGATCAAGTTCTTCCGCCGCTCGGATGTGGCCTCTCCTGTGGAGGCTGCGTCTGTGGAGGCGGTGTCGGAGCCTGAGGTTCCGACGAAGCGCGGCAGTGAGCTTGAGGCTCTTGTCGCTCAGATCAAGCCTCTCGGCTGATCGGCGGGTCGTCCCTAACACCAGACAACTGCTGTTAGGGGTAGCGGCCCACAACTGAACATGCCCACCAGACCCCTGCTGGGAATCCATTCAATTCGATTCCTGGAAGGGGATAACTATGTCCACTTTGGTGGAGACGCTGATTCAGCGCCGTGAGGGCCTGACTCAGCAACTGACCGACATGGCGGCTGAGGCTGTCAAGGCGGACAACCGGCAGCTTTCGGCTGACGAGCAGGCCACGTTCGATGCGAAGTTCGCTGAGGTTGAGAGCCTCGGTGAGCGGATCGCGAAGCTGGTTGCGGATGAGCAGCGCGCTCGTGACATCGAGGCGTCGTTCATCAAGCCGATCGACTACTCGGCTGCTCCGCAGGAGCGCGACGGTGGTCTTGGTGCGTGGGCTCGTGAGGCTCGCTACGGCGACAAGTACGAGGTTGCCCTGCGCGGCATTGGCGCGCGTGAGATGCGTGCGATGAGCGAGTCCGGCGGCGTCGGTAAGGACGCTGTGTCGGCGCAGCTGTGGGAGTACGCGGTGAACGCGTCGCAGATCCTCCAGGCCGGCGCGGACGTAATCACCACGCAGAACGGCAACACGCTGCCGCTTCCGGTTGTGACGGTTCACGCGACGGGTGCTGCGCACGCTGCGAACGACCCGATCACCGCGTCTGACGCGACGATCACCACGGTTGATCTGTCGGTTGCGGGGAAGGGTTACATCACCCTCGTTCCGTCCGAGCTGGTCGCTGACGCCACCTTCGACTCTGGCAGGCCGGGGTTTCGCCTTTTCTGGACGCGCCATGACCGACGACCCCGAAACCCCGGAAGAACTGGGCGACGTCGAGATTGAACTGGAAGGCGACGCCGAGTACATCGAGTGTGAGAAGGGGCAAATCGTCTTTCCGCACGGCACGGCATGGTACGCCGATACGCACGGATTCAACGCCTTGTTTGTCGAGTACAAGACGGGCGCGATCACGGGCGAGGACAACGAAACAGGGTTGATGCGCACGCCATCGCGCAAGCGCGGCACCGTGACGGCAATTACACCCAAGGGAACCCGGCAATGAGTGCTGAACATGTCGCGGACGCGATCAAACTCGCGCCACCCGTGGCCGTATCCATCACATCGGTCACCGGCATGATTCATTGGGACACGGTTTCGTACATCCTCGCCAGCGTCTACACGGTTTTGATGATCTGCAATTTTGCATGGACGAAGGTCATTCGGCCGTGGCGAGATCGCCGTAGGGCGAGTGATGCGCCCGGCAGCTAAACCACTCGGCGTGCTGGCGCTTGCCGTCATCGGCGCCGCTGCTGCGCTTGGAGGCCACTTCGAAGGGCTGCGAACGACCGCCTATAGCGACGTTGGCGGCATCCCGACCATCTGTTACGGGCATACGCAAGGCGTCAAGCCGGGCGATACCGCAACGCAGGCGCAGTGCGAGGCATGGCTTCGTGAAGAAATGGCCGATGCGCTGGCCACGGTCAACCGCTGTATCCCGAATCTTCCTTTCGGCCCGCTGGTGGCGTTCACGGACGCCGAGTACAACGTCGGTCCGAAGATCGTCTGTGGTTCCACGTTGCAACGCAAGGCGCTGGCCGGGGATCTTCCTGGTGCATGCGCCGAGCTATCCGGCTGGGTCTACGCGGGCGGCAAGGTGCAACCCGGACTAGTCAAACGCAGGGCGCTAGAGCGCAAGATATGCGAGGGCACGTGAGTATGACCGACACCCGCTACGCCTCCCGAAAGTTCCTTTTGGCCTGCGTTGCTTTCGTGGCCGGCGTGGCGTTTTTCGTCGCTGGCAAGATCGACGCGGTGCAATGGCTGAGTCAATCCGCATGGGTGCTGGGCCTCTACATGGCCGGCAATGTGGGTGACTCGGCCGTAACCAAGAAGGTGGACGTATGAGCGAGAAAGCGACTGTCATCGATAGCTCGTGCTGGTCATCTTTGAGGACGGTCGAGAGCTCATCTTCCAGCACATCCAGATAGCCGCGGATGACGGTGATCGGGCCGCGCAGCTCGTGGGCGGCAAAGGCGATGAAATCCAGCTCTTCTTCGCCGACGGCGTAGAGGTTGGTGCGGTCGATCAAGGTGATGACGGTCTCGCTGGCAGCGCCTTTGTCGTAACTAGCGAAGACGTCGAAGAAACGACGTTTTTCGTCATCAGGCAGATGGTCGGCGACACGCATCCAGGTTTTTTCGGCGTGAACAGATTCTTTCTCACATTCGTCGAGCCATTGGTCGAGACTGTTATCTTCCGGGAAGTACAGGCTAAGCAGCTGAGTGCCCTCTTGATCGACGCGGGTCGGGGCGGCTTTGTTGCTGAAGGTCACGTGACGAGCGTGGTCGAGCACCACGAAGCCGGCGATGGTTTCGTCGAGCGCAGTTTGCAGAGCCGATTCCGCCGGAGCGGCTGGTGCAGCTGGCTGGGTGGGATTGGTGACGGCAGCGGGCGCGGTTGGCGCGGTTTCTTTTTCGGCCAGTTCGTAAAGGGTTTGCAGGACGTCCTTGAAGCCGTTGGTGGCGTAGCGCGGTTCGTTGGGGTTGGGCGGCGTGCTGGTGGTCGGTTCACCGCTGATGTGAATGATGGCGGCAAGCAAATCGCGTGAGGGCTGACCGAGCCGCCAGGCCAACCAGAGGTCGAGGGCAATGCTCAGGACGAGTGTTACGGCCAGGAGTACGATGCTGGCGATCAGTTGGGTTTGAAATAATTTAAAGCTGTAGAGGACGACGCCCAGTGCAACTAGAATGGCCGCTTCGCCGGCCACGATAATCCCGCCAGTGCCGCGGCGGAAACCGGGCCAGAAATCCTTGGCAAGCTTGGGAGTTACTGCCATGATACTCCCCCACTACTGGCCGGTACGGCAGTGATCCAGGTTTGGCCGCGCGCCAGGGCGATCGGGGCGCCGCTCGAATCCGTGAAGCTGAGCTGATCGGTCACATCGGTGCGGCTCCAGGTGGCGTCGGTTTCGGTGCCGTCTTGGAAAATCCAGGCTTGACCCGAACCAGTGGTCGTGATGTCTTCCCGGTAGCCGTCTTGCAGGACGGTTTGCTCAGGGACTTTCATGACAATGACAACGCGCGGGCTAATCTGGCCGCGTTCGGAAGCGTGTCGGATATGCCCCAGTCCTTGAGGGGCAAGGACATCGAGTTCCGCTTCGAGAGCCCGCTTCACGAGGCCATCGACCGGCAGAAGGGCGTCAAGTACCTCGAAGTCAAGCAACTCCTTGCCAGCACGGTCGATGTCGAGCCCACCGCTACGGCGCATATCGACTTCACCGAGGCGTTCCGTGACGTGCTGTCGTCCATCGGTGCTCCAGCGAAGTGGCTGCGGTCGGAAACCGAAGCGGCTGAAATCGTCGAAGGCGAGGAGCAAAAGGCCGCTGCCGGTGAATTGCTGGCCACGATGGGTGCCGGGGCCGAAGTGGTCAAGACCATTGGCGAGGCCGGACAAGCCGAGGCGTTGGCGGCATGAGGCTCGGCTATGGGCTGGGCTTCGGCCCTCACGCCGTGGCGGAATCTGTTCCGGACACTACCGCCCCCGTCCTGTCCTCCCCCGCTGGTGTTGCTACAAGCGACACGACTGCGGATCTGTCGGTTTCCACAAACGAGGCAAACGGCACGCTGTACCTCTTCGTTTCGGCGAGTGCGACACCGCCGAGCGCAACCGACCTCAAAGCGGGGACTGGTGCGGTATGGGCCGATAGTCAGGTTGTCAGCGCCACGGGCAGTCAAACCGCCGAAGCTACCGGCCTGACTGCCGAGACGGCCTATTACGCGCATTTCCTGCACCGCGACACGGCAGGGAACGACAGCGACATCGAAACCAGCGCGAGCTTCACGACCGATGCGACGCCGGGCGAGGCCACCCTTCCCGCGCCGGTTCTTTCGATGGTCACCGACAACGTGACCTTCCCGCCGCTGGTAGACATCGACGTCAGCGATCCGGAAATCCTCACCACCGACACGCTGCATTTCCAGGTAGCGACCGATCCGGCTTTCTCAACGCTGGTTATCGACACGACCGCCCCTGTTGGTGCGGGCGATTACGACTTCGGGCTGGCGGCGCTGACGACGGAGGTAAAGCGCTGGTTCCGGGCATGGATCACGCGCGGGGCGGAATACAGCGTCAACTCCAACGTGGTCACGCATGGCTATACCGTGCCGGAGACGATTTCGGACCTTGCCGCGACGGCGCAGAGCTATTCCGAAGTGCTGCTGGAGTTCACCCCGGCGCCGAGCGCGAGCGGGCACGAGTATCGAGTTGGCCAAGGCGCGCCCGACCAACGGGCACGGCAACGGGCACACGAACGGGCAGACCAACGGTGTCGCGGTCCACGCGCAGCCGGCGCCGACGCTGACGGGCGCCGCGCCGAGCGTGTGGCCGCTGGTCAACGAGTTCCGCAGCCGCGGTCACTTCGCGGCGTCGCTCGATCCGCTCGGGCTGATCGAGACCGCGTACATCGGCGAGCTCGACGCGGATGCGTGGGGCTTCACGGAGGCCGACCTCGATCGCGTGGTCGAGCCGACCGGCATCTACGGCATGCCGCGCGCGACGTTGCGCGAGGTGCTCGCCCAGCTGCGCCGCGTGTACGCCGGCTCCGTCGGCATCGAGTTCATGCACATCTCGTCGCCGGCGCGCCGCGCGTGGCTCGAGGAGCGCATGGAGACCCGGCTGCTCGCGCCGCTGCCCGTCGACGTGCGCCGGGGGATCCTGACGCACCTGATCGACGCCGAGCAGTTCGAGCGCTTCTGTCACACGAAGTACCCGGGCACGAAGCGGTTCAGCCTCGAGGGCTCGGAGAGCCTGATCCCGGCGCTCGACCTGATCCTCACGCACGGTGCGCGGCTCGGTGCGATCGAGGCCGTGCTCGGCATGGCGCACCGCGGCCGGCTCACGACGATCGAGCAGATCCTGCGCCGCCCGGCGCGCGACATGTTCGCGCACTTCGAGGACGTCGAGCCCGAGAAGGCGATGGGCGGCGGCGACGTCAAGTACCACCTCGGGTTCTCGACGGACCGCACCGACGCGAACGGCAACGCGATGCACGTGTCGCTCGCGTTCAACCCGAGCCACCTCGAGGCGGTCGATCCGATCGTCGTCGGGCGCGTGCGCGCGAAGCAGACGCGACACAGCGACGTCGAGCACCGCCACGTCATGGGCGTGCTCGTCCACGGCGACGCGGCGTTCGCGGGGCAGGGCCTCGTCGCCGAGACGCTGCAGCTGTCGAGCCTCGCCGGCTACCGCACCGGCGGCACGGTGCACCTGATCGTCAACAACCAGGTCGGGTTCACGGCGTCGCCGGCGGAGCAGCGCTCGACGCCGTACTGCACCGACGTCGCGAAGATGCTCGAGTGCCCGATCTGGCACGTCAACGGCGAGGACCTCGACGCGCTCGCGCGCGTGATCGAGATGGCGTGCGAGTACCGCGCGCAGATCCCGGCCATCTTCATCGCGAAGTCGGCAACGCAGTGGTACACGCTGCCTCTCGTCCCGTCGTAATCGTAGCGACGCAACAGTTCAGGCCCGGATCGCAGGCGACCACGTCCGCTCTCCCTTCGCGTGGGCACGTCCTTCGCTGATCTGGGCCTGATCCTTCTCTCTCATATTCGGAGGCCGTCATGGCCGATGCCGTATCCTCACAAACCCTCATCGATGCCGAGCGCAATGTCGTGATGAAGTTCACGAACACGAGCGATGGCACCGGTGAAAGCGCCGTGACGAAGGTGGACGTGTCCACCCTCAAGGGCGCGCCGTCGAAGGTCAAGATCAACAAGATCCACTACAACGTGACCGGCATGGTAGCTCGTCTTCTGTGGGATGCCACGTCCGACGTGACGATTGTCGATCTTCAGGGCGATGGCTGCTTTGACTTCACCAAGTTTGGTGGTCTTTACAACAATGCCGGCACGGGCGTGACGGGCGATATTCAGCTCACGACAATCGGCCATACGTCAGGCGACAGCTATTCCATCGTTTTGGAAATGCAGAAGTCCTGATGCCGTGGGATGACCCTCGGGATAAGTACAAGCCCGGCCAATACAAGCAGATCGACGATCGAACGGGCTTCGTCCGCTATTCGTCCGACACGCAGCGGGAATGGACCGGCCTTCAGGTCGAAGACCCCGACCCGAGACATCCTCAGGAATTCGTCAGGGGCAAGCGGGACTATCAGGCCCCGCCGAATCCGTCTCCTGAAAACACCGACACCTTCATCTCCATTGGCGATGTGACGCCAGACGATCTGTGAGGCCACATGGCTAACGCCCTGTATCCAAAATGGAAGGAGGCGCTTATCGGCGCTTCCTCTAACAGCGATTTGACGGGTTCCGGCACGACCGGCCTCTATGTCGCGCTGGTCGATACGGATACCTACAGTTACAACGCCGCGCACGAGTTCTATTCGGATCTTTCCGGCATTGTTGATGATGATGTCGAGATCGAGAACGTCACCTACACCAACGGAACGGTTGACGGCGACAACGTGACTTTCACGGCGGTGACCGGAAACGAGTCCGAGGCCATTGTCCTGTACCGTAAGAATGCCGGCGCGAATACGACGTGGCGTCTCGTCGCCTATCTCGACACGTCTGTCACGGGCCTGCCCTATGTCGAAAAGCCTCTGGACGTGTCGGTAATGGCCAAGGCCCAGAATTTCGAGGCGCCTTATCTGCTTTACGGCCTCGCCGCCCATGCCGCGAGCTTTGCCGAGGCGAAAGGCGCCCGTCTCAATCTCACCCACCTGAAAAGTTGGCGCGCCGCCTTCATCGGCAAGCAGAAGATCGGGACAAAGCGTCAGACGCTCAAGGAACTGACGATCGAGCGCTGCCGTCAACTCGGTTTCAATCCCCGCAACGACGATGAAGCAGATGCCTTCGGATTGCTGTGCTGGGCCTGTGATGTCGAACGCACGCCAGCCCCATGGATCGCCGACGAAGTGCTGCGGCCTGCGCTGGGGGTGGCATGACCCCCGACCAGCAGAAATTCCAACGCGACCTCGCCCGCAAGCACATCGCCAGAGCGCGAGGCCGCGAAGTCACACCCCATGTCCGACCAGCGCATTGCCGCGGCGATTGCCCCGACGATCGGCGCAGAGGTCGGACAAGTTCTCAAATGGATGAGGGAGATGCCGAATGGCTGATGATTGGAAGGTGGGCGATAGCGCCCTGTGCGTCGATGGAAGGCCATGCCCTATCCATGGAATTGTCACCGGCGTCATCGAGGGGCGGACTTATGTCGTCAACGCGGTTCATCCCGGTTTGGCCGACACCGGCGGCAAGATCGCTACTGGGCTTCGCTTCGTTGGCTTGGTCGCCCCCCTCAATGGCTGGTTCAACGAAAACCGCTTCCAAAGGGCTCCGAGGCACGAAGCAGACGAGTTCGACCGCGAGACGATCGACCTGATGAACGGCGCGCCCGTCGGGGAGCCGGTGGCATGATCGCGGCGATCGATGACGCGCGCCTTCGCCGCAACCGCCGCGAGCGCCCATGGACCGCGGAGCATGACGCCACGCTGCAATCGATGAAGGCGGCCGGTTTGACCATCGCCGCGATCAGCGAGCGCCTTGGCCGGACCCCGCAGGCGGTCAGCAGCCGTATTTACAATCTCGCCGCCGACGAGAACCCGATCAGGATCAACCGCGACTTTCTTGGCGAGAAGATCGAGCTCTACATGGCGACGATATTCCGGCTGAACCAGTCGAAGTTCGCCGACGTCCGCGATCTCAAGGCGCGGGCATACGGATGGCGATGATGCACATTCCCGAAGACTTCGACGGGGATGAGGAGGTGGCAGATTGGTGACTAGTGGTGGGGACAACGCAAGGCAGCAATGGGTGTGAACCCTGTGCCGGTGGGATAGAGGAGGTAGAAAGAGGGGGGGCTTTGTTTTTCCTCCATGAGAAAGGGGAAAGGGTATAAAGGAGGATTTGAATCAGTAAGCATCATTTAGTTATGATAGACACCTGAAATAGGATTCAAAATAAAATCTGAGATAGCAGAACTCTGATTTTGAACGCATTTTTTCTTTTATCTTGGTTCGGATTTTTGAATCCTGAGGGCGTCTTGACATTCATAATGTCTGGTTCCAGTTCCAACAACCCTGATGGGAATCAGCCATTCAGCCTTTCCCGGCAATGAATGTCACTATGTCAGTTCCATTGGTTCCCAGACAAGAAGAAAAAAAGGCGGGAAACAAGGTTGGGGGAAGGAGGAGAAAGGGGAAGAGGAGAAGAGAGGAACAATTAAGATCAAGGAAAATAAGAAAGAGATCAGGGAAGTGAAGATGTGGCTGTGCAATGGCAGCAGAGATGCAGTGGCATGATGGTGGCATGGATGCTCTGGTGCCAATGGCATGTGGGAGGCAGTGCTCCACAGGCCCCGTGGTGAAGGTTTTGCCTTTGAGACCTCCAAATCCTCTAATCTTCCCACCTGCTTCTAATGTTGGCTGGAGAGAATTTGTAAAATGAACTCCAAGAGAAGTTGTATATGAAACCTTAATATTTTATAAACAATTGAAAATTACATTTTTATTACTTTTTAAATCTTAATATAAAAATTTTTGATAGCCTGCTGGTTGCAAGGCAGAATTGGCGTAGCCTGGCCAAGGGCTACAGGTCCTGAACCAGTTTTTGTCATTTCAGTCATAACCGGCCACTTCTGCAATCCATGTTTGGCATCAGGTTGATGGACAACTGGAAAAATCTGTCATATTTTTGGAACATGGGTTCTCAATTCCTAAGACAAACACAAATTTATGCATGGCTTTCTGATGATGACTGAGAATATCGATAGCTTGCCTACGAGCTTGTGATTCAATCATTAGGCTTCCCTCTCACAAGGGCAGTCATGGGATCAAATCCCACATTCCACCGTATGAGACGTTTATCCCATGGGCTTGTGAGGACCTATGCTCTCTTGCTCCCTGCAGAATTCAGAGTCTGTGGGGAGTGTTTTACTCCCTATGCTGGGACTCTTGGGCATGGAATAGTTGCCCAAAGAAGGTGGAACTGTCATGGGGTGTGGAATTCCTTCCCCTTCCCACATATTGGGGGAACTTGGATTCGGACCCTCTCCCTTTGGGATGTCTTGTAAATACCAGGTTATTGAACCACTTAACCAAAACAAAGGAAGGAGAAAATGCATCTAGCTAGCTGCTGTATGGGCCTTCAGTTTCTTTTTATTAAAAAAAAATAGCTTCTTTATCTTTTACCACTGTAGCTACAATTGGAATATAAAGAAACCAAATGTCGTGTACCTTAAACTGAAAATTTGAATTGGCTGGTCCAGAGCAGAATCTGCTTTTTTTTTCAGCCCAGTCCCCAGTTTTGTAAGGCTTATTGATGGCAGAGGCATGTTGGATCTGTTGTAACAATTTTTTCCCCTCCATTTGCCTGGGGGAAGATTTGGAGAGTGAAAGAACAATTACATGAGTGCAGCTCAAGTATGAAAGTGTTTTCTTTCTTTGAAGTGTGACTTTAGGGAGTTACAGCTGGGAGAGATCCTCTCATAGCAATGGGAAACTATCTGTAATGTGGCTCTAAGCATAGATGATGTCAACATTTAACATGTACTATTGTGCAGTCTCTACTCTTTAGGACATCAAAATGGAAGCAATCTACAGAAGATTAGCATGACTCCTGCACAAGGAAGACATGCAAAAATGGAGCAGGCACACTTGTAATTATACATGCTGTGATGCCCACAACTTGATCAAAACTCCAAATTGCTTCAGCTGTTCTGAAGCAAACTTCAGATTAGGGTATTCATGAGTAAGACATCCCAATTGTTGGAATTCAAACAATTTATTAACTTTTGCAATCTGATTAAAGTTGTATTGTACTTTGATTAACTAAATTTAATCCACTAGAATCTAGATTTGATGGTAAGAAATCATCTTTTTGAGTTGCCGTTCTGAAAGTAGTGCAACAAGGATATACCAAAAGGCCATTACAGGATAAAGACAACATCGACGTTGTAAGCTCAAAGCGTCGACGCAGCAGAGTAGAAAAGAATCACTTCATTAAGGCAGCGTCGACGCCACATATTCCAAGGGTCAACGCAGCCTTCAGCCTTCAGCGTCTTCAAGCCCAAGCCATTCTTCAAGCCAGCGTCGACGCCAAGACTCAAAGCATCGACGCAGCCTTCAGCGCCTTGAAGTCTGGCATCTTCATCAAGCCAGCATCGACGCCACAAGTGCAAAGCGTCGACACAGCCTTCAAGCCTTCACGTCAAAGGTCGACGTTGCAAGTTAAAGGTCGACGTTGCAAGCAAGCGTCGACGCCACAAGTTCAAAGCGTCGACGCAGCAGTTTGTTAACTACATTCCAAGCTCAGCCTTCACACAGCGTTGACGCTGCTAGCTCAAGGCGTCGACGCAGCTAGTTCAATTGCTCGAAAAGAAGAACTGAGTACCTGCACACAGCGTCGACGCTGCTAGCTCAAGGCGTCGACGCATCCAGTTCAAGTCACTGGGTATAGTGGGCCAGTCTCTTCAGCCCTTCACACAGCGTCGACGCTGCTAGCTCAAGGCGTCGACGCAGCCAGGTTCAGTCACGTGCTCGAAATGGAAAAATGGATAAAGTGGGCCAGCCTCTTCAGTAAATAAAGTATTATTCCTCCAGAAGCCTCTCCACACGAAGAAAATGTCTGGGGAATCTCGTGGGGCCCAATGATAGGCGGGAAAATGAAAAAGGGAGAGAGAGAAGGGGATCTGGTCTCGATGAGGTCAAGTTGCTGTTGATATAAATAGAACAGTAAACACAAGTGAGAAAATAGCCTGCCGCTGAGTCTGCGAAGTCGAAGAAAGAGAGTGAGAGCAGGAGAAGAAAAGAACCTCTCCGAGCAGAGCGAACCACGAAGAAAAAGAAAGAGGAGCAGCAGAAAAGAAGCATTCTAGTGAGAACAAGAGGAAGAGGTCGAGAGTCCATCCAGCCAAGGAGAAAAGAAGCAGATCGTAGAGAAAAGAGAGAGAGAGAGAGCTTGTATTCACCTCAGTCTCACGGTTCAGAAACCTGAACTGAGGTCTGCTCAACTGAGCTACATTCCCACTTTGGGATTCGGTGTTTTTGTTTTTCTCATTTTCTTTTGAACCTCGTTTTCTCCAAGCTGTTTGTCAGCGGTTGCAGAGGTGCTGCCTCTGGACGGGTTAAGCTGTAGTTCCCCAGCGGTGTTAAATCAACATTCAAGTTACATTGCTTACATTAAAATCAACATTCAAGTTAGGCAAGTAAACATGATAAAAGGTATTTGAGCCACAATTTAATTCAAGGCATTTCTTAAGCAACAATCATGATTCCACAAGTTAAGCAACAAACATGATTCCACAGGCAGCAAACATGATTAAACATGATTCCACATCAATGACTCCACATTTTCTCCCCATTTGACATCATCAAAATATGAATACATAGGCAAGGTAGGAGTTGAGCGTCTAATTAAAAAAAATGAGAAGGAACTGAATAGCATGATTCTGTATTCTAAATTTTATTTGATCTTCATATTTTTATTTTTCTTTTGAGATGCATGAAGCTAGATGCACATAGTTGAAATGATATCAATTGGTGAATATGCCACTATGTAAACCATGTAGGCATGCAGATAACTGACAATATGGACTTGCAAATTTCAAAGGAATGATTATGTCAGTGGACCAATAAGATCATCCGGTTGACTGGATCCAAATATGACTCTACTGCAAGAAACTCCCAAAGCAGATAAATATATGTAAATGCAACAAATCTCCCCCTTTATTATTAAAAGGATGGGATAGGTGTATGAAAAGTGCAAGTAAGTCAATGCAACCAGATAGCTCATATTTAACACCCAAGAAGAGTGTGTAGATATTTAAGAGAAATTATGCAGCAGTCCATGCAGTCAATCAGAGTTTCAGAATACATATCAAATTAAATTTCCATTTGTGTAAGTGAATAAACGTGAGAATCGATCTTAGCCATATGGATATTTGGATTTTTAGTTCAACACAAAGAGAGACCATTCAGACTACACATCATTTTCAGATTTCAATGTATTAGAGGCTTCGCTCTGCCCCATTTAGCTTTCTTCAATTTTTCTGATTTTTGGAATTATTCAATGTAAGAATCTGAGTTTTTCTGAATAGGAGTGATCAGGTTTAGTCTATTCCTTTTTACGCGAGGAGACACATGGATCACATGCCATACTCCCTGATTACTTAGAACATTAACTATTTCACTTCATTATGAACAGAGATACTTCAGTACAGCACTTTTCAATATGAACTATATCACGTCTCAGGTGACATACATCCAATCTACTCGGTGAGACTGAGCATTGCTCTATCTTTATATTTTCTTTTCATTTAATATCTTTAGGTGAATCTTCCTAAAATCTGAGGAAATAATTAATTCCTTATTTTCCCAGGTACCTTATTCTCGCAATGGTCGCGATTCGTGCAAATTGGGAAGCGATGCAACAAACTATTGCGGGTCTCACCCAGGCCCTCCAAACCATGGCACAAGCTGGCACGTAGGCTAGCACTGGGGATTTACATCGAAACTTTTGGAGTATGAATCCTCCATGATTCTCGGGTTCCTCTAATCCAGACGAGACAAAGAACTAGATTGGTAAAATGGACTGGATCTTCACTGTTATGTAATACTCCGACCAAGAGAAGGTCTTATTAGCTGGATTCTAACTCAATAAGGATGCACGTACTTGGTGGAAGGCCACCTTGGCACATCTATAAAACACCCAAATTACTTGGGAGGAGTTTCTTGAACTCTTCCGAGCAAAATATTTCTCCGAACATGTCAAGGAGAGAAAGGCTGCAGAATTTGCCTCCTTAAGGCAAGGTATGATGTCCGTGGCGAAATACGAGCTTCAATTCTATCAGCTAGCACCATGTGCTACTCACCTGGTTAGCACAGACCTATTAAAGGCAAATCGATTCATGGACAGTTTATGGCCAGTCTTCATAAATCAACTTGGACCTCAAAATATCCGTACTTATACGTAGATGGTCCATAGGGCTCATTTATGTTAAAGGACCTTGGAGAAGGTTGAGAAATTCAAAGGTAAGAGCGAGGAGTCAAGCTGGATGTTTGACAAACGAGGACGAAAGGAAGGGAAGTTCAGCATCACGAGGTCCTACATAATCCGTGATAATAAGAAGAGGTCCCGCAATGGGAATGGCAACAAGAACGACAAAAACAAGAAGATGGAAGAGGAGGAAAACCAAGTCGCGATGGCTTGCTCATTTTGTGAGAAATTTGACCACTCGTCTGAGGAATGCTGGAAGCGCTTAGGAGCTTGCTTACGTTATGGAAGCCGGGAGCACCGCATGTCGGATTGCCCCCTTTTGAAAGAACAAACATCTAATGGCGGACGAAGACGGCAGGCATGTCTTAATGCCGTACTGGACGTGGAAGCACTCAAAGATGATGGGTTGATGGAAGGTGCCTGTAGCACCCCGAAGTTTTCTAAAAGTTATCGGGGATTTTTTTTGAATTAAACAGAATTATTAAGTATTTAATTGCGGCGAAGATGTTTCGATCTACGACATGGTGCGGGAAGCGGTTCTCGATGCGCCTTCCACCGCACCCTCTATGCCGCCGCGCGCAGAAGAACCGACCGGCGAGCACCTATTGGTCATTGACCTTGCAGACGTACATTTCCTGAAACTATCGGTGAAGACCGAAACCGGCTTCGAATATAGCCGTGACATTGCCCGGCACCGCGTTATTGAGGGCACCAAGGCGCTCCTCCGGTTGGCCCGCCCGATGGGCGTGGGGCGTATCCTGTTCGTCCTTGGCAACGACATTCTCAACACAGACACGCCGCGTTCAACGACAACGGCAGGCACATTCCAGGATACGGACGGAACGATCTTCCAGGGCTTCAGGGACGCCACCGCTGCTCTAGTGGAAGCGGTTACGGAAGCATCGAGCGTTGCCGATGTTGACCTGATCCATTGCATGTCGAACCACGATTGGCTGATGGGCTGGGCGCTGTCTCAAACCGTGGCTGCCCGCCTTCGCGACAATCCCCGCATCCGCGCCACGGAATACAATCTCTCGGAAGTGCACCGCAAATACTACCGCTACGAGGGCAACCTGTTTGGCCTCACGCACGGCGACGGCGCCAAGGAAGAGAAGCTGTACGGCTTGATGGTGTCCGAGGCGCGCCAGCACATTTCCGAGTGCAGAAACCTCTACTGGCTGCTGCACCACGTCCATCACAAGGACCGGAAGACCCGCGGCGAAGTCACGTATCTTCGTGAGAAAGACCACAACGGAATGACCGCGCACGTGAGCGGAAGGCCGTCGATCGCGGGCGAAAACATCAACATCGAGTACGTCCGGTCGCCGTCCGCGCCGGATTCTTGGCACGACCGCAACGGGTACGTGAATCGACAGGCGGTGGAGTGCTTCCTGTACCACCCCGAACTCGGCCAGCGGGCGCGCTTCACAGAGTACTTCTGATGTCCGGCAGCGGTCGCATCAACCCGAAGACGGGCAAGCGCTACAATTGGGTCGATCCCCGCCAGCAGGAGATCGACGACGCGAAGAAGCTCGAGCAGATCGCGCTGCTCGAACGGCAACAAGCCGCCATTGCGGCGCGAACCGATCTGCTGAAATTCACGCAGTTCACGATGCCGGATCCCGAGCATCCCGACGACCCCAACAGGTCGAAGTACGAGGCGACCGTCGGAATGATGCCGTCGGCGTCGATCTCGGCGATCGCGGCGTTGTAGGCGTCGAGAGCTTCGCGAACGGGAACGCCCTTCTCGAGCAGGATGGCCTGCGTCAGGCCGTGGATTTCCGCAGTCTCGGCCGGCATCATCCACCCATCGGGTTTGATGAGCGCACGATATTCCCGTTCCACATTCAGATCGGCATCGGCGAACAGCATGACAATTTCTGCCATCCTCGGCTGCCCGTCAGCGTCG
The DNA here is from genome assembly GCA_024336825.1 of Amorphophallus titanum. Taxonomy (NCBI): domain Eukaryota; kingdom Viridiplantae; phylum Streptophyta; class Magnoliopsida; order Alismatales; family Araceae; genus Amorphophallus; species Amorphophallus titanum. Next base: position 9,953,786 of record JANBPO010006859.1, on the reverse strand, counting down.
GCGGGCATCTTGTAATCGAACAGTCCCGTCCCTTCGGTATCGACAACGATATACATTTTCAGTCCTTTCAGTCTGCTAGTAGTTGGTTGGCCCAGTCCGTGATTTCGGCGTAGCTCTGCTGCGGATAATCGATCACGGACAGGGTGCGAAGTTTCCCGAGCAGGTTGTTGAAGTTTCCCGATCCGGCGGCATAGCCGCTGGCTTCGGCGATGGCATCCCGCGACGCCGGCGACGGCAGGTCTTTCATCGCCAGCAGGATTTTGCGGTGAGGACCACCAAGCACCTTGTCGAGCAGGGTGGAGCGAGCCTGGTCCATGGTGGGGGCATCGCCGTATTCGATCAGGATTTCGACACGGCCCGGTGTTGGATAGTCCACGGCGTTGATGCTCTTGAGCGATCCGAGGATGTTGTTGAAGTTGCCGCTCCCGGGCGCGTAGCCCGCCACGGCGGCGACCTGTTCACGGGTCGGGGCACTCTCGCCGGTGGCGCGCCAGAACATCAGGGACGCCAGTGTGCGCCTCTGTGGCACCGTATAGTCGCCGCTCGCCGCCGACAACATAGGGGCAGGGGAAACCGGCGCAGAAACGGACCGCTTGGTAACCGCTGGCGAGACCGGATTCTTGATGGGTGCTGCACGCGGAGCAACAGGAGCCGCCTTGCAAAAAGCTGCGATAAACTCGTTCATGTCACTGACGACTTTTCTAACCTCGACGAAACGAGCGTCGATTTCTTGCAGTAGTTTGTTCTCACCATCCGCATGGCCTGCGGTATATCCGGCAGAAAATCCGTTGCTTTCTGCCACCCGCAGATCGTCGTCGGTGGCGGCTGTTTGCGATTTTGTGTTCTGCTCGATCACCACTCGATTCAGCCGTGAGATTTCAGCCTTGAGGGCCTTCGGATCGTTGGCTTTGCGTTCGTCCTCGACCCGACCCCCTACCCCTGCTAAGAGGGACCCGTGAACCATCTCCTCTCCCTGGTCGCGGGGTTCGCGATCGGATACTGGGCCGTCACCAAGGCGGCCCCCTTCGTGCAAGCCAAGATCGAATCGATGGACCTCGACACCGTCTGGGACATCTGGGACTCCGAGGAGTGGATGTGATCCGGATGATGATCGGCGTCTCCGTGGACGGCGAACTGGGCGAGCACCCGTACGACGGGATCTGCGGCATGACCCCCGCCTGCCGCGACGTCAACCCCAATCAGAACGAGGAGGAACTCGTGGTGAGCCCCGACCGGCCGAACCACTTCGCGCACGACAGTCTGGGCGACCCGGATGCGTGCACCGAGGATCACAACCACCCGCAGCGCGGGTTCATAACCAAGGACTCCGGCCAGCGGTTGGACTACGCGAGCGGTATGCGGCGGGACGTCCAGGAGTGGAAGCCCCGCTTCGACCTGATCTTCCCGGAGGGCGTGCCCTTCGAGGCTCAGCTCCTCACTCGTTACGCGGCCCTCCTTGAACGCGGGGCGGTGAAGTACGGCGAGAATAACTGGCAACTCGCCAACTCTGACGAGGAGTTGAAGAGGTTCCGGGCCTCCGGTCTCCGCCACATGGTCCAGTGGGCCTGCGGTGAGGAAGACGAGGACCACGCCGCCGCCGTGATCTTCAACCTCATGGCGTACGAGGAGACCAAGCGGAAGATGGAGGCCACCGGAGATGCGTGACCACACCCGCGTCTACACCGAAGGCGGCACCGTCGCCCACCTCCTGGACGAGCTGCTCAGCCCGAACCAGCCCAACTCCGCCCTCTGCGGGCGCTCCCCCTGGCCGGGCCTCTGGATGGGGACGGGCTCCCAGGATGAGGAGGAGCGGGCCCTGGATCTCAGGCTGTGCGCCCCCTGCCGGGGGATTCAGAACCATCGGGACGGAGGAGTGATCAGCAGATGAGCAGCAGCCGAGGAGACCTCAAGAGCCTCCCCTTCAACGCCCCCAACTCCTGGGGTTTCTGCGGGATGTGCGCCTGGCTCTGCACGGTCGACCCGGCGACAGGCGAGCTGGTCGAGCACCGCAGGATCCGCAACGGGGCCGAGACCGACATGTGCTCAGGGGGGCTCAAGCCCCCCCTCGTCGAGACTCCCGAGACGGCGAGTGCCCGGGCTTTTCATTTCTTGTTCTTTCACCTAGGGTGTTTCTTCTTCTGTAGCTCAGGACAGTGTGCCTTCAGGTGCCCTGATTTCCTACAATTATAACAAATAATGTTGTCAGTCTTTTTGATGTTATTAGATTTAAATCTTGATGGCTTCTTCCCTGAGTAATATTTTCTTCTGAACCCTTTACCTTCCTTCTTTAGGAATTTCTTAAATTTTCTAGTAAGCATGGCAAACTCATCTAAGTCTTCGTCAGAACTAGAAGAACTATGCTCACTCGAAGACCCTTTGCTACTAGAATTCACCTTAAGTGCTAGGGTTTTTTTTCTTCACGGACTCATCAACCCTCTTTAGATTCAATTCATATGTCATGAGGGAACCGATGAGTTCGTCAATAGTGGTAGTTTCTAGGTTCGTGGACTCTTCCATCACCGTGGCCTTCGTATGCCAAATCGGTGTTAGGGACCTGAGGATCTTCCTCACTAGCTCGTACTCACTGTAAACGTTGCCTAGACTTCCTAATCTATTAGTGAGTACCATCAATCTGGCATACATCTCAGATATAGTCTCATCACTTTTCATTTTAAAAGCTTCGTATTCAGAGACTAGCATGTTCACTTTGGTTTCTCGTACCTGAGACATTCCCTCTTATATTACCTCCAATTTGTCCTACATTTCCTTAGCTATGGAGTAGGAGGATACTCTAGAAAACTCAGTAGGATGTAGAGCACATTGCATAGCATTGACAGCGCTCTAGCTCAAGGTTGACCTTCGAATCTGCTCTTGAGTCCAGGCATCTTCATCTTCAGGGAGCTCAAATGGTCCTCGACTGACAACCTTCCAAATCTCAGTCTTTGGCACGTAAGAACACCTGCATGCGATTCTTCCAATAAGCATAGTTAGTTCCATCAAAGAATGTCGGCTTACTTGTGGAATGACCCTCAGCTGTAAGACCTCTCGCATCCATTATCTAGATCTCTCCGGGATGTTAAGCCCTTGAGAAGAGTTAGGCTCTGATACCACATGATGAGAAATGGATGAGCTGCAGATCTAGTGGGGGGGTGAATAGATCTACCCCATTTTTTCATACACACGACAGAATTAAAATGTGAAAATAAAAGAAATTACCGTGAACAGAGCTTCTAAAATAGTTTGAATTAACAGCTAGAAAATCTAATAAAAAATCAGAGTGGGGCATAATTTTCACTATTCTGTGAAGAAAGAACTCTTCTGCTGGTTGCCTCCATGTGCCGCTTAATTGATCAACTGTAAGCCTTGGAATCTTAAAGTAGAAGTGACTCCTCTTCAACTGCTATGTGTCTTTACCTGCTTGCTTCATGATTTTATTTAGTTGTCTTCTGAGCATTATTCCATCTATAATTCTATAAAAAGGGGAGAGGAAAGGACAAGAAGGGGGAGAAAGAGAATAAGAGGGGGAATAGAAGGAAGAGGATGGCATCGTGATTCTGATTATTTCCCCGATTCCCAGAAGAATGGTCCAGGAGCAGCAGTAGGTGACGGAAGGGGGAGGATGATCTTGGTAAGAAGGTGAACATTTTCTATGTAAAGGGGCGAGGAGATGAGAAGGGGGAGAAAGAGAATTAGAGATGTTAGAAAAGGAAGAAGATGGCATCATGATTTTGAGTGTTCCCTGGTTCCTGCAGCAGTGGGTGAAGGAAGGGGAAGGATGATCTTGGTAAGAGGGTGAAAATTTTCCGTATAAAAGCAGAGGAAGAGATGAGAAGGGGGAGACAGATAATAAGAGAGGTTAGAAAAGGAAGAAGATGACATCGTGATTTTGAGTATTCCCCTTATTCCTGGAGGATTGGTCCAGGAACAGCAGTGGGTGAAGGAAGGAGGAGGATCTTCATAAGAAGGTGAATTTTTTCTGTCCGTTATGGACGCCTCTGCTCCAGGCTGGAATGCATAAGAAGGAAAAGTGGAAAAGGAGGTGAATTTAAATGAGAACAGAGTTCATGATGAGATTCCAGGTTCAAGGGCAAGTAGCCGATACACAATTAGTGGAGTAAAAAAAACCTGAGAATCTAGATCTCCCAAGGAAGCTAGGGATGAAGGTATGTGAAAGAGGTTCTTTTGTTGCCTCCAATCAGTGCTTTTGATGTTTGGATGTGGGTCATGAGGTAAACAGATGGTGTAGACCATCGTTCGCCATCTCGCGAGATCTCGGCAAGATCTCGGTCTCGCGGCGTCGCCGAGGCGCGAAGTCGCGGCGAGAAGGGGCACTTCAGCGAGACGGGTTCGCAGGCGGGAGCGGTGAGGCGGGGCGAGGCGACGCTTGCCCGCCTCGCGTCGACGCTGCTCGCCGAGGCGTCGACGCTGCTCGCCCGATAATTCTAATTATAAGATGAATTGTGTATAGAATGGTTACCGGAATACTAATGACTATTTAACCCATTCAAACTAATGGTTGATTCCGGGCTCGAGTATGACCGAAGGTGAATCAAGGATAATCGGTCATTTTAACAAGTTAAAACGATGGCGATCGGGCCATTGAAGGATATACAGTATATACTTATACACCGTATAGGCCTAAATTTGCCCATTTATACTTTAAGTAATAAAACATCGTTTAAAACATGCTTTCTATTGACGACCATGGATAAACTTACCATTTATTGGTGTTCATGAGAGTTTTAACGCTCGCGGACACCGGTTCGGGAACAAGGGAGGTCTACGCCGGAAGAAGCGGATGAAGTTGTCCCGAGTACACCCGGGAGGAGGGTAACTCCAAAGAAGAGCATGTAGAAGACAACAGTAGACTGCCCAAAGAGGAGGTGAGGGAGCTTATGGGGGAGGTAGAGAAACTGACGGAGACGTACATGAGGGAGTTGGTGGACAAGATGGAGGTCTGGTTTGAGGGGGTGAATGAGAACATTAGGGGGATGTTGATCAGGATATAGAAGAGTTGGCACATTGTCTTGGTTGGGGAGGCGAAGTTGAGAAAATCACAAAAGAGGGCTACGAGGGAGATTGTGGGGAGTGAGGAGGAGGGAGAGGGGATGGAGGAGGTAGAGAGAGACACAGCCTTATCCTTATAAGGATTTTATCTTAGAACGTGCATGGGTTAAGTAGGGGTGAGAAGAGGAGAGCGATGAAGGAGTGTTTTTTTTTTTAAGTGGGTAGTACCACTAATGTGTAAAATGAAAGAGAGGATGTACAAGCATGGTAAAGGAGTTTTTCAGGAGATGCAGAATCGGCATCTTGTGTCTCCAAAGGACTAAGTGTGAAGGTGATTGGGAGCGGTTCATGAGGGAGTTAGGGAGTGGAAGGCTATTAAAGGGGGTGGCGTATAGGGCAGAAGGGAGGTCAAGCAGCATCATGATCATGTGGAACCCGTTTGAGATGGAGTAAGTGGAGGTGGACAAGGATGTTGGCAGGGGGACCATCTCTTTACATTTTCATTGTGTGAAGGATGACTTCTCTTGGGATTACTCAGGAGTTTATGGTCCCCAATTCAGAGAGGGGAAGAGAGCTCTTCGGAAGGAATTGCTCAGTTATCACTGTAGCTCAAGCCGACCATGGTGTGTAGGGGGTGACTTTAATGTAGTGACAGTTGTGTCGAAGAGGACTGCCCCCCCCCCATCCAGGGAAGATGGAGGATTTCTATGATTTCACAGAGGAGACAGCACTCATTGATATTGGACCAGTGAATGCTTAGCTCACCTAGTCCAATTTGAGGTCTTCTTCAGCTTGTTCCAGGCTTGACAAGTTTATGTTATCGATGGGACTGGGATGATCACTTCCTGCATGTGCAAGCTTCATGTTTAGTTAGACCGGTCTCGAACTACAAACTCATCATTCTGAAGACCAGTCGCAACCAAACGAGATGAAAGAATTTCATATTTGACAAGTTTTGGTTTAGGGAGGATGACTTCATGGACACCGTCAGGAAGACTTGGAGTACACAGAGACATGCAAGTTCTTTCATGGCTACTCTGGTTGACAAATTGAACCATGTGGCACAAGTTCTTAAAAGGTGAGGTGTTGACAAAGCCCTACCTGGCAAGATGGCTAAAGATAGGATCCTTCAATAACTGGTAAGTTGATTGCTTGGAAGAGGCAGGCTTATTAGATGACTTTGACAGATCGTGTAGGAATACCATGAAGGGAGAATTTGAACAGATCCTCGTGAGGGAGAAGATTTATTGAAAGCAGAGATCAAGGGAGAAGTGGATCAAAGAAGGGGATAGGAACACAAAGTACTCTCAGAAGATTGTTTTAGGGAGAAGGAGAATCGATCACATTGTTTCCATCAAGGTTGGTGAGCAGACTTTTCAGAGGGAGGAGGACATTGGGAGATGTGCTATGGAGTTTTACTCCAAGATTTTCACATATGAGCAGACGGACCATCCTGACATTGCAGATGATCTACTTCCCCAGCTCCTTCCGACTGAGTGTGAGCCCCTCTCTAGCCCTTTCTTAGAGAAGGAGATTAGGCAGGCAGTCTTTTCCCTTGCAGGTGACAAAACTCCAAGCCCACATGGCTTCCCGACGGTCTTCTTTTAAGAGTGTTGAGATATTATCAAGGAGGATCTCATTCTGGCACTAGGGGAGTTTCATGAGGGTAGGGCCTACTTGAGAGGTGTCAATGAAACCATCTTGGTCCTTATCCCTAAGAAGCAAGGGACTCAAGTTTCTGGAGATTTTAGACCCATTAGTCTATTGAATAGTATTTAAAATATCATCACTATGTAGCTGATAAGAAGCCTAGATAGGGTGATTGGCAGAGTGGTAAGTAGTCATCAAGGGGCCTTTATTAGGGGCAGACACATTCAAGACAATTTCCTTGTAGCGCATGAGCGCCTGCATGCTATAAAGGCACATAGGAAGAGAGGAGTGATTTTGAAGTTGAACTTTGAGAAGGCATATGACAATGTTAGTTGGGAGTGCCTCCTACATATTTTAGTCAAGGTGGGGTTTGACTAGAGATGGATTGAGTGGATCCGGTACTGTATCTCTTCAACCTCCCTTACAGTGTATGTAAATGGGCTGCCCACTCCTCCTTTTCTTAGTGGCAAAAAGCTCCGCCAAGGAGACACACTATCACCTCTCCTTTTTGTCCCGGTCGTACAAATTTTGAGTAGTTTTTTATTGAGAGTTGAGAGTGCAGGCATTGTTAGAGGCTTCCAGGCTAGGCATCGTAGTTTGAGCATTAGTCACCTTCAATATGTGCATGACACCATCTTGCTCCTAGCAAACGAGGAGAGACAGTTCTTTGATGTCAAGCTGACGCTTAAGATTCTACATGACGTTAGTGAGCTAAAGGTGAACTATAGCAAAAGTATGATAGTTGGAGTCAATATGGAAGTGAGGTCACTCAAAAGAGCATGATTCATTTTGGGATGTCAGATAGGAGGCTTTCCTCTCTCCTATCTAGGTCTCCCATTGTCCCTTGGGGCCCTCCACTCTTGAGACTGGTAAGTGATAAGTCAAAGATATGAGTTCAGGCTTACCGAATGGAAGGCAAGGCTCCTCTTCTACTAGGGGAGAGCGGTCTTCTGATAATCAGTGTTGGACAACCTTCCTATCTACTCTATGTTATCAAAGGCGATGGAGGCGATCGCCTAGGCGTGGAGGCAATGGAGGTGGCCACAAGTCGCCTCACCTCCGCCTCAACAATTGCCTCAATCTGGCCTCGTGGGCCCAGCCCACCTCCTTACACCCTAGCCCATTTGATTTTTTGTTTAAATTTGTTTAGATTTATTGTTAATTAAATTTACATCGAGGCATCAACAAATAATAGTAAGAGAAATGACCCGACTCGTTGGTAAAAAATGGGTGTCAACAGGTGGCCGCCCTGGAAAGGCGTTGAAGCCACAGGGCTAGAACTGAGGACTGGAACTAGAGCTGGGTGGCCGGCTTGTGGAGGCATTAAAGCCACATTGCTGGGATTGGCAATTGGCACTGGAGCTGGGTGGCTGGCCTGGGAAGGTGTTGAAGCCACAGGGCTGGAGCTGAGGACTGGAACTAGAGCTGGGTGGCCGGCCTGTGAAGGCATTGAGGCCACGAGGCTGGGACTGGGGCTGGAGCTAGGCCTTGTCCAGCCATTGAGGGAGTCATGGTCGCCCTCGCTGTGGAGTGATCTGGAGATAGCTGTCAACAGAATGTTGGAATCGACAGCCCTTGTTGGCGAGGAGTAGAGAAAGAGAAGTATTTTATTTTTTCTCTTTACCAGCTCTACCGCCCTTTCAGATTTTCGCCAGAGTTGGCCCCCTTTAACTTTTTTCGATACGCCCTTGCGAGTTTTCGCACTGCTAAGGCGCCCTTTCGAGTTTTCACCTCAGCTGGGTTGATGGTAATTTTTGCTCCCAGTCACCTCCTCGTGGAGGGGGGGACGACTGGGTCCGCTGGGGTATCTCTATTTTTAACCCCATTTTGATATTTTTTTTTTGATTTCGGAGCTTGTTGTCCGTAGCAAGATGCCGTTACGGGACGTATCCGAAAATCAGAGAATGTAGGCAATCAGGCATGGGTTTACCCCTATCCGAGGGTTTTGCAAGTTATGAGACTATGGGACCGAGGGAAATATCGCCCTGGCCAAATATGACTAGAGGCACTGGACTGTGGAATACGAGAGTGTGTAAAGACGGAGACCCGGGGTAAACTGGGGCTAGGTTTTGCTGGACTAGCGACTAGAATGTCGCATAAAGACTGGAATCGACTGGAGATTGCAAGAGGTGATATGAGGGATGACCGGGAAGTGTTGGGCTACCGGTTTGGAGGCGTGAAGTGATTGGCTACCAGCACGGGAGAGTCCCGCGGCCTATTGGGAAGTAGGTGAAGACCACCTTGGCTGGTGGGGGAAGAGAGATTTTCCCGTTATCGACTCTAGCACCCTTTCGGGTTTTCACTGGAGTCGACCCCCTTTACCTTTTTCTGACGCACCCTTGTGACTCAACTAAGGGTGTATTAGAGGATTGAATCCTTCTCAACTCCCCCTAAATTAATGCCCGGTGACTAAGCAATGGTTCAAAAATGATCAAGGAAGAAACCAGAAAAAGTGATCAGAATGACTCTCCATTGGACCACACAACAGAGTAGCAGAACGATAATGTCGACACTTCGCCTGAAGGTGTCGACCTACTGAGGGAAAATAGAAGTCTAGTCTATGAACATTTGGATTCAACTGTTGGCACATCACCAGAGTGTCGACCTGTTCAACTGCATTTACTCTGTCAGTGTCTCTGATTCTCAACCTCCATTCGCTACTTCAGTTATGAAATAATTCTGCTAGTATCTGACACTAGTGCCCCCTGACATTCTGATTTCAGACAATCAACATAATTTCATCTGCTTGCTGCCTGTGAAAGGTGCTTTATTTGATGTTAAGCTTTAAACATGTTTATGCATTTAGGATTGATCATGCAATTCCTAATATGCAAACCTGACTCATGGTTGATGGAGGCATCACCCATGACTCCCTCTGGCTCGGGTCGTCATCACACCCCGGAGTTTTTTAAGCTCGGGCATCACTCCATGTGGGCCCAATTATCCATTTTGAGCTTTATATTTGAGTCATTTGATGTATTTTTCTTTTTATTTGAGTCATTTCCCTAGGTCCTGGGTTTATTATCCTATGTTTGAGTCATTATCCCCTTGGTTGGCTTATTGGACTGCTTTCGTCATTACATGTAAAGCCAAGGGTAGTTTTATCTTGTAAAAGGTTGCGTCCCTATAAATAGGACCCCAACCCCATTTGAGGAAGCTAATGAAAATTTTCACATTTTGAGTTCCAAAATTCTTATTTCTTTTAGTGGAGAGAATCCATTAGAGTGGGTGTAAATCCCTGGGTGAGAAGCCCTCCCATTCCCTCTCTTCTCTCTCTCACTATCCCTCTCTCTCTTATCAAGGGAAGGGGCATGCCCCCTCTCCCTCTCTCTTCCCCTCCCACCTACTTTCTCTCTCTTCCCCCCTCCATTAACTCCCTCCCAAGTCCCCACCACCCCCCGTTTACTCCACCCTAGCCCTAAGAGATTCCCACCCAATCCTCACCACACCATCCAACCCCCAACTACCCACTTCCCCTTCCCCATGCTGCCCTCCACCTCCCAAGAGAGATTTGAGCCACCATCTTCTATCTCCGGGGCGCCGGTTGTAAGATCATCTTCTTCAGCCTCAAGGGCATCATAGATGTCTTCTTGTACCACCCTGCTCAACGATAGGGCTTTGTCAGCTTCTTATACTAGCTCAGGGACTGGTGTCAATGCCGGCGTTATGGCTTTCGAGCGACTTGAAGATTGGTCCGTGGGGGAACCACCCTCAGGAGTAGTAGGGAGCTCTTCTGCTTTCCGTTCCCGTGGAGCATCGTTGGAGGTCGTGGCGACCTCATCAATAATAGATTCCCAGCATTTGCATGGGAAATCAGCTTTTGGCTCTGCCTGTATCATTATATAGGGCTTCGGGGTATCTCTTGGCACAAAGGGCTACAGGATCTCTTCATGGTCCTCTTGATAATTATCATAGACTGGCTTCGTAGGGCCTTCGCTTGGAGGGGGGAAAGGGATGCTTCACCTACTTTGGGGCATCTTCCATCGGCAGGGTATGCAACCTCCGTGAGCAGGGAGATCATGTGGACCTCGCTTCTATAAATGCCCACATCATGTGGACATGGTGGGTACACTTCACATCTTCCCATCCTTAGTTCGCCCTTCTTGATCAGGCTCTGAGCGATATTTTTGATTACATAACAATTTTTGATAGGATGCCCCAGCACCCAGTGATAAGGACAGAAGCAGAGGTCGTCACTTTGTTTGGCATCCTCCACCCTTTTGGGCTCTGGCAAGGTAATCTTGCCATAACGACAGGCCCATTTGAAAATCTTTCGAGTCCTGTCTCTTGGGAAGGAGTAAGGCCTCCTCATTTTCTCTCGCAACGAGGTCAGTTGATTGGTTGAGGGATTGGCTGCCTCCTTTGTCTTTTCCTTCGAATGCCCAGCAATGCTGAGGTTGACATCTCCAAGTTTGTTTTCTTGTTCTGCCAAGCTGGTGGCAGAGTAGTATTTTGCCAGGAAGGCTTCAATATCAGCTGCAATCATGGCCAATTGATCAAGGGATTGGACGTCGAGGTCGACCATCCACTGTTGAATCTCTTTCTTCAAACTTTGTCTGCAAACCCAAGTGGCAACGTCGTGGCTTAGTGGGAACTTGCATCTCATGATAGGATCAGAATAGCTGCTCTGATACCAATTGTTGGGATCAGAATTGTTCTGATACCAAATGATGGGTTACAGAATAGTGTTTTGTTCACCAAGGATTCTTTTCATAGTGAAAAAGATGGTTCCCCCAAATCTCTCTTGTTCTCTCTCATGGTATGTGCTTGTTTGTGTGTGATCATTTGGTTGGTGTCCCAATCCGCATAGAGAGAAAAGAGAGAAATGAGGATTATGATTGATACTGATAAAAAACACAGAAGAGATGATAAATAAAGCATCCGGAGAGGAAGACATGCAGCATGCTAAGAGAACAGATGTTGAAATTCTCGGCCTTCCTCCCCTCCCCTCTGTCTGTTGCTTGCGTGTAATTGTGAAATGTTAATGTTTGCGCTTAATTAGGCACGGTCTGTCGAGTTGGGAGTTACGCAACTTGGGAAAATTGAACAAAGCGATCCTTCTTCCTCGATGTTTTCAATGTACAAGGAGAAAAGAAGATCTTTATAAGATCCGAGGGACCCATAATAGCTTGTACTCCAAAGGTCTTAGGAGCTAAATAAAATAGAACGGAAATGAAACGCCACCCCACCCATTAGCCATGCCAGTTAAAAACTCCCCGTGTCGAAAAGCCCTCCTGTGATACAAAATTCAGAAAGAAGCATCTAGTCTCTAAAATATCCGTAGTTTGTCAAATGCATGCGAGATCAACTGCCTAAGTAGAAACATATGTGCACAGACCCTGGCCGGAAGTAAAGTTTGGTTTTAATTGGACAAAATATATAAGATGTTCATCAGCGATATAGTTCTAATGCATTCCATTTTTTCAAATGGAATTGCCATCATTAATTGAAGTCTCTCTTTTTAAACGAGTCCGGATTTCTCACAACCTGACAATATTTTTAAGGAATTCAATCCATATCTCACTCGCTTTTCTACACTCTAGTCCTATTCAGTTATATGGGTAATCCCATCTGACAATTAATAAGGGATTTCTTTATAATTAGCAGGTCCCTGGTGGCGTAGAAGAGAAGAGGACCCTCACGACAATAGGCATCTCTAGTTAGGAATGGGGAGATCACCAGAGGCAAAGACGGATAAGAAAGGAGCTCGTGGGTAGGATGAAGTTTTTGTCGGGAAGGAGGTCTAGAAGGTGAAGAGAGATTTGAAAAAATAGGGGGAAAATAGAAATCTATCGGGTGCCCGAAAGTTACTGTACATTGGTGTCATGTAATTGTAACATTTTCAATTTTTTTATTTTTCAGATTTTTTTAATTATATTGACCTCTTAAAACCTACTTTTTCTTGGTTGTTGAAATTTAAAAAATAGATTTATTTTTAAACTACACATGCGTGTAAAACAAGTCATAACTATGATTACGAAATTTTTCTAACCATGAAATTTTTACAACAAGTTACCAACTTACTCATCTGTCATTTTCTAATTTTTCTAATATTTATGAATTAAAATGGCCTTTCAAAACTTTTTTAAGTTGCTGAAAACCCTAGGCGAAACACACAGACAAGGGGGGCTACGTCGATCCAACTGTCATATACGGTGACCCTATTTCCACTGAAAACGTGATGAACATCAATAAAAACTAATAATCGATTGAAAACGTTAAAAGAGTAATACTATAAACTTGGTTTAGGCTCTTTACATGTTTCTTTACAACCTAAACTCTTTGAATTATATAAATCACAACAAAAATAAAGAAATTTCAAAACAAACTTGCATGGATCTCTTGGCATACGACACAGAGTACCGGTTGAAATGAAAATAGAATTTTAGAATAAAACCAAAGCAATGACATGAAATCTAATTTACGATGATGCATACTTCTTTAAACCTAGATCCTCTGAAAGCAGTTATAACATGTAAAAGGGACAGTTTGAACCTTAGAACTTGCCTTATCAATGAAAAATCATAAATCGAGAGACACCTCCCGATGAATCCCCTCGCCGAATCACGCCCACGGCGCCACGACGACCGTCTAGAAGCCTCTACGAAGACCCTCACACAACCTCCCTTATAATCCTCTTACTCCCAACAACAAGGGCACTCACAACCCTTTCTCAAAGCAAGGAGTGGCTTGCTATAGTTTGCAGGGAAGAAAAGAAAAAGATACAAGAATTTGTCTAATCTTCCGGGCACACCCTTATATAAAGCCAAAATCATTTTAAGCATAGATCTAAATCCTGACCATTACTTCAGATCTACCCAAATCCAATGGTAGGACATTACTCTGAACGGTCATGGCCTCCACGGGCCCTTGTTTGCCATTCGAACATCAATCACGTGAAGGATATACGGAGAACACTATCCATAGCCCTCTTTAAAAATTAATATCTCACAAGGTAAAAATGATTAGAAAAATCTAATTGTTACCTATTAACCACCTCGATTTACTCTACCATTAAAAATTTTGCTCCCTCTCATTCTCAATATCCTCCTCCTCAGGTCTATGTTGTAGACACCACCACCCAAATGGTTGAGCCCTCTTCTCAAACCCAACCCATCACCCAATCCACATCTGGGGAGGCCTCCCCATCTTTTGATTTAAATCAACTCATCAATGTCTTGTCCCAACTGGACGAGACCCAATGCCAAGTGGTCAAAGCCTCTCTCAAAGGGAAGTCGGTCCCTTCCTCCTCATCAACCCTCCCTCAAGCCACAGGTGTCCCTCAAGTTAACACCTCTAATGACAAGATGGTCCCATAAAAGATTTCATCTCATCCACAAACTCTTGTTATTGTAGTGCCAGTCTAACCGGCAAGTCACTCTGTGGCTAGGCCACAACATCCTCCACCTCCTCAATTTTTAAGACGGCCTGTGCCAAACCCATTCCCTACCAATCTAGCCCCGGTCGAGTCTGACACCAACACCTTTCTCCTCCAGAAGATTGCTAACATGGAGGAACAACTCAAGAAAGGTCTCAGCCCCTAAAGACGCTCCGAAAGTCACTCTCCCCACTCTGCCGGTCTTCCATTTGCCTCCATCCGAGATGCCAAACTTCCAATGCTACAATGGTATCGATAATCTGTTTATTCACTTGAAGGATTTCATGTATCAGACATCCTTTTGGCAGAACAATAAAACATCTCTGGCTTACCTCTTTAGAAGGTCCCTTGATGGCCCAGTCCTTGAATGGTTCTACTCTCTGGAGCCAGCTAAGGCTGGTGATTTTGATATTGTTCAGAGGAAGTTTTTGTAAAAATATAGAGACTGTGTAGGTCCCTCTCTATCTGTTACTGATTTAGTCACTGAGAAAATGAAGCCCGAGGAGGACTTCGTTCAATTTGCTGATAGGTGGAGGTCAATGGCCGAGAAGCTTAGAGATACCCTTTCAGAACCGGAGCAAGTTAAGATGATTGTTTCAAATTCCACTCCGCAGTTCCGTCACATTTTGGCCATGAACAAATTGAACACCATGGCGGAGTTTTATGAAAGGGCTCAATACATTCAAACTCAGATGAAAGATTCACCCATCATGGGCATGTTTGAGCCGAAGCTGAGGATGGTAAAGAAGAGCAATAATGTCACTAATAATGGTGGAACGACCAAGGGTACCATCACAATTGAGCAGGTAGGCACGGAGCTACGGGGGCCATTGGGTTTCAGGGGCGGGTGTGCTTTTTTCTGTGCTTGTCACCCCGGCCCCATGCCGCCATTGTACCGACCGCAGGCCGCCCGTAGTCCGGCGCATGGTGGGCGTACTTCTCGGTCACGGTGATCGAGCTATGCCCGGCCAGCCGCTTGATTTCGTGCAGGCTGACCCCCTGCTGGGCCAGCACCGTGCAGAACGTATGCCGCAGCCAGTGTAGCGATCCTGGCAGCCCTGCGGCCCGTGCATCCGCCTTGAACCAATCGCCCAGCGTATCGGCGTGGCAGGCCACCAGCCGCCCGTCCCCGAGCCTGTCTAGCGCCCTGAGCGCGTAGGGGTTCAGCGGGACCACGCGCCACTTTCCCGACTTCGTGCGCCCCTCTGGCAGCGACTCCACGGCCAGCATCCCTTCGCGCACGTCTGTCCGTTGGGCCTTGACCATTTCCCCCCGGCGCAAGCCCGTAGCCGCCATAAAGATCCATGCCGCCCCTCGGGGTTGCCGTGCCAGTTCCCGTAACTGGTCGCGCGTGTAGTAGGGCGGGGCGCGGCTGGTCAGCGACTTGGGGATCACCACGCCAGCCATAGGGCTATGCGCGATCCTGCGCTTCGCCACGGCTCGTTTGAGCGCGGCGCGTGCCAGCTTCAAGGCTTTCTCGGCTTGGCCTTGTGCGGCCTCTGAGGCGGCCCACAGCTCGATAGCATCGCCGGACAGGGATTCAGCCTGGGCGTTGTCGAACGCCACCCGGAACCGTTTGAGGGCGCTCACGGCGCGTTTGTAGGTTGTCGGGCGCTCGGTCCTGTACCAGCCCATGTAGGTATCCAGTACGTCGCCCACGGTGACGCCCCGGCTCGGGGTGATTAGCCCGTGGCGCTCCGCTTCTTTCTCGGCGCGTATGGCCTCAGCCGCCTTGCGGTCAATCGTTCCGAGGGATCGGCGATATTGGACGCCATCGACCCGCCAGTTGAGATAGTAGGTGTTGCCGCGCTTGTAGAGGGTTGCCACGGTCGGGAGTGCAAGGCTGCGTCTAGGGACGCCCGATGGTAAACCTTCCGGCCGCCCGAGTTCTTGGCGGCCAGGCGCATCTTCTCACGTTCATTAATTTAGTTGTTCACTAATCAAATTATACAACTCACGTTCTATGTATAACAATACCATTAATTTAATGAAGTTTTATGAGAGAAAATTGTGTTAGAGAGTGATTCTCTTTGTGTTCTTTTGGGAGTGATTCTCTGGAGTCTGTCCTGTGACGGGACAGAAATAGGTCATGAGACTTGACCTTGTATCCTCTCTTTCCTTCTATCTTCTTCTTCCACGAAAATTATATGTGATAGATCCGCGCGTTAGCAAACTTTGAGTTCTGATTTTGTGTCGATCCAAGTTCGTAAGCGACAGGAACAATTCTTTTCATGGAGGCGCATAGATCGACTACAGATTACTGCACAGATCTGTGGGTACTTGTCTTTTAATTGGTGCAGCCCAACCTCGACGCCATCTGCAAATAAGGTCTGAAGATTGATCGAAGTATTTCAAGTCCTCTTCGCGTCGCCGCTAACCTCGCCTCAATCTAAGTTTTGTGATGTCCACGGCGTCGATTCTCATGAGCTTGCACGATAGATCTGAGAAGATCCAGCTCAGATCTAGAGCCGACTTTTAGAGCCTTCACTGCCTTCTCCAGTCGAGATCTGTAGAAGATGTCTTTAGATAGTGTCTTCCTCCGGACGTCGCCAGTGATCTCCCACAAAGAATGCCCTGATCCGACATCGGAACCCATTTTTCCAATATTTTACCGTGTCTCTATGCAGTTCTGAGAGCTCAAAACCAGAGGCTGAGAAAGTTTAACATTGCGCCCAGATCTAAAAAGATCTGAATGTGCCCTTCGGAGTGGAGACACCTCAACCAGTCCGCGACGTTCTCCAACAAACAGAACTCCAATCGAGCCTCGGATCTAGGAGTATCGGCCGTCGCAAAATTGCTGCACAGGGCAACCAGCGTGGACAGAGCCAGTTCGGTACCCGATCGTCGTCCGGATCGGCCCCGACTCGTCTCCCGTGGCTACAGCGAGTGCTACCCGTCAACCCGGATTCCAAAAACTCCAAATTAGTGAATTGTAACCCTTTACCTCCCTGCGTGGAGTGGGTAACCATATCTGTAATTTGGAAATTATCTCAATTGTATATCAGGGTTGTTCGAAAATCGGCCAGGAGTTCTTCCCCACGCCTAGGCATGGAGGTATGCAATCCATTCCTCACTTCATTTTCTGTTTAGTATACTTTCTATATCGCTGCATTTGTGAGATTAGGACTGTTAGCTAGCTTCAACAATCACCGCGTTTGTGAGTTGTGAGCGCCCGTTCCGTGGCTCCAATTGAGCGCCGAGCGTGAATAGTCACCCTAGGCTACAGTTGTTCCTTAATCACCGTGATCCCCACGTTTCCCTCGCAAGGGGCGATCGTTGGGCTAGTGATCTTGCTGTTGAGTGACATCTCCACTTGGAGAATACCACGGTGGCCAGCCACCCGACTTACCTTAGTGTGCTAGTGCTGGCCGCACGTCGAGTCCACGTCGAGTCCGTCGTAGGTCTTAGCCCGAGTCGGTCACCATCCCGCATCAGTTTGGTATCAGAGCGTCCGTGGTCAAGTCTAGGGTTGTCATTGCATAAAAAAAAAGAGTGTGTCTTAGGTCTAGGTGCGTCATTTTAGTGTGTGTCTGCATGTCCACTATCCGCCACCACCATGGCCGTCACCCAAGACCATGGGTCTGATTGGTCATCATTGGTGGCCGAATTCAATGTTTTCATGGCCCGATACCCGACCCCTAAGCCAACAATCGAGTCGTTCCAGCGACCTATCGTGTCCACCGCCATCCTACCAAACGGGTTGCATACGGAAATCGACTTCATCACTAGGGTGTCGTCTAACTGTGTCTCCCAAGACATAGTTGAGTCGCTCTCTAAGACCGGAGAGATTGTTCTCAATGGTGACTTAGTATTTGTAGAGTTCCAATGGAGGTTCGGCAACTCTCTTTACTTCGATGGAGCGTGGTGCAAGGTCGGCACACTTGCTGGCCCATGCATCATTTTGGGGCAAGATTGGTTGGAAGAGAGGAGAGCAACCTTCGACCGGGATAGGAGGACTTGCACTTTATACCCACCTCACCTACCCGGCGAGTTTGTCTTCCACGATGGCATACACCTGACTACCTCCGTGTCTCCAACCACCCAACTCCACCGATCCGTTTCCCCTCCGGACTTACATCCACCACCACTCTCGGAACCTCCCCAGGTGGTCCCTTTTACTGGGGTTAGTCATTTCTCCAACCCTTGTCCTTCACAGTCCCCCACCATAGAGGACAACCATTCGGAGGATGCCTCACCTGGGGCTATTATAGTGAGTTACGAGGCTGATCAAGAGTTGGCCGCGGAGTACCTCACTAATGTTTTGGGGTTAGGGAATGACCCAATAGAGGACCCCACCATTCCACTCCGACCCATCTCTCCTACGGTAGCACTGCCATTAGTGACTACCGTACCATTGTCGACACCTTATGTTGACACGGTATGGTTTGATTTCGACCATGCGTACAAGAGACAGTATCCGGATTTCATTCTTGTCATGCTTCACACTAGATGTCCGGACTACCTTCCCGTCACCCGGCTCCTAATCCTCTTACACTTCCGTACCCGAGGACGAGTCTTCTCCAACCGGAGATGGTTGACAAAGGGTGAGACTCACGGCCTTAAATTGTGGGTCGGCTTATCTTTACACTCGGTGTTTGTAAAAGGTATCCATCAACCTTACCAAGTCTTCCTTCATGTGTCCCTTGTGTTTGTGTCTTTGTCTTTATCTGGTGTCTAGGTTTGTCTAAAGGTCATATGTGTGTGCTTGTTTTCTATGGTTTGTTGTCTTTTATGTGTTTGGTTTGCATTAAGTCGTGTCCCCACCCAAGGCCAGTCAAGCACGTATAAGGAAGTAGCCGAAGCATGCTACATATCCGTGGATTCAAAGGAAGAGTACGTCTAGCACAGGATCGTACCTGTTCGGTTTCCTCCCGGAGACCGAAAGCAACTCGAAGTCCACGATACCCACCCTTTCCGAGCCAAGAGACTAGTGGGTTTGAATGTGTGCGTTAATGAACTACCGGACGACTATGGTGTCTGTTCGTCGTTCTTTGTTTCATCTGGTAGCATCTTGGAACCCGCGGTGATCCCTAGCGAGAGTTTGGGCTTTCTCCTTCCCTTGTGAGTGATACACCACCCGAGCGTCCACTCTTCCAGCCTCAACGCGCGTATATAGATTGTATACTGGATGAGCAGGTGATCATCTCACGGAACGAAGACTACCAACACGTCCTAGTACATTGGCGAGGATGCCCCACGAGGATCAACTCCATGATCGCATGTGGAAAAGTGCGAAGCTTCGAGACCCTTACTCGACGGGGTCGAGTTCCTCCCGCCCGGGGAGAATTGGTGTGGACCCCATGGCGACAGCGACACGTCGGCGAGCCGACGGTGCCGTACGCGGAGCACCCGGGTGAAGTCAGCGGCTTCCCATCGACTCGGTTTAATTCTCAATTAATTTAGAGAAAATAAGCGGATGCCAACATGTTTCATCAAGCCTAATGGGTTAGAACCAGTGGTACTTGAATGGGTTAATTCTATTAGGCTTGTATACCACAATGCCCACATTTGACCAAGTTCCAATATAGTGCTGATTTGGCTAAATGTATCAGTAGGATAATGGGGCACCTTGGAAAGGTATATGGGTTTGATTTATTTTGCCAGACCTTGGGATTTTCACATGTAGGTTGGATAGCATGATTTATGAGATTTGGGTCATGTACAAACCTTGAGTGGTACCCACCCTACATTTTGTCCATGGTGGACGTTGATACAGAGACTGCAAACAAGCCCCCTTAACCAACTCTCCCACCCCTATGGAGTATGGACCAGTAGGATAGGCTCAATAAAGATTTGTTTCTTGCGGATGGGGGACTTGCATAATTGCTCCTTAAATATATGTTGTTAGTTGGGGCAAGGAGCTTCCATCATTTCATGAAAGAGGTCTAGAAGTCCATACTCGGGATACGTGCCAACTTAGGTAGTGTCTAGAAAAACAACTTGGGTGCACTCGTGATTGGAACCATGATGATGCAGTTGGAGTCTACATGTTCACCTTAGCCTACAACCTGTCCTCCCGCAGGAGTGGCTAGAGACTCCCTAGGCATATAAACAAAAGTTGAAAGATTGAGCCAATGGACAGTGTACTCGGCTACTTATAGCCTACCGGCGGGTGGTTGTCTCCATTAACCCATAAGATAGAATGGATCACTAAAGTTATAAATGCGATTGACTATGATATGTTGCAGAAGCAACTAGTCATAATAAGACTCACCCTAGGGTAGGCAAGGCAAATAATGAAGAAAAGACCGGTCTAGTAACGGGCCAAGTAAAAAAAAAAGATAAAAAGAAGATAAGATCAGTCCAATGATAGGGCGATCAGGTGAAGTATGAAATGAACATTTGTTCATTCTATTCTTTATTCTATAAAGACACATATGACCAAGGATAAAAGAAAGATCAAGAGTAAGAGAACAACGAATGTGCCTTATAATGATAATATCAAAGAAGACGAGAATAAAGATAATGACTAGATTAATTAAGGGAAAAGCTGACAAGTAAAGACCTAAAGATACAAAATTTAGGTTTATGTGAAATGATATAAGAATCCCAAGGCGCACATGCCGCGCGTGCCGGACGGCAGCGTGTAGGCCTCGACGGTGCCGGGGCGCGACTGCACCGCGCCGCTGGCGTCGACGTAGCCGTTGACGAGGTCGTAGAGCGACTTCTGGCTCGCGCCGCCCTTCGTGCGCTGCCGGTTGATGCCGCCTTCGAGGACGCTCAACAGCGGCATGTCAGGCGTCCCACGGAACCGAGGGCTTCGGCGCGACGTAGACGCAGTCGGCGCGGTCCGGCGTTCCCGGCACGTAGCGGCGGGTGTGGTGCGAGCCGGCGACCAGGTTCTCGATCAGCACTTCGAGCTGCTGGACGTAGTTCGGGCCATCCGGCTGTCGGTAGTGCGCCTTCGCGTTCGCCAGCGCGAGCAGGAAGACCGCGCGGTCGTCGATGGTCACCTTGTCATCGTCGGCGGCGAACGCCTCGAGGCCGAAGTGCCCCTTGATCGCGATGTAGCCCTCCGAGGCCTCCGGCGGCGGCCAGATCTCGATGCACTGTCGGATCTCGTAGCGCTCCGGATAGCCCTGCAGGTCGTGGCTGTAGAACTCCGGCGGGATTCCGCAACGCAGCGGATACCAGATGCCGTCCCGAACCGCGCCGACCCACTGCACGCTGCGCGGGTCGAGTTTCTTGGTGCACTCCTCGGCGTTGTCCGGAAGGTCGTACATGCGCACGCCTTCCTCCAGCGGCCACGTGTACATGCGCAGGGTGCGCAGCACGTTGTAGCGGCGGTAGAGCAGCTCTTGCGCCTCGATCAGGAAGCTGTTGAGCAGCTCCGTCATGCCGGGCGGCGGGTTGTCCGCTTGCGTCGCAAAGCCAAGTCGGATCAGCAGACGCCGACGCAACTGCGCCAGCGAACCGCCGTCGCGCCACCGACCCCCGGTGAACGCCGAGCAGCAGCGATCCCAGCAGCAGGAGGCTGACGAGAGAGGCGCGCCGGACCCGGCTGAGCATGCCCGGCACGACCGTCCCCTTACTTGAACTGGACCTTGGCGATCTCGTAGGACTTGGAACCGCCGGGCGTCGTCACCTCGACGGATTCGCCGACCTTCTTGCCGACCAGCGCGCGCGCCAGGGGCGCGGTGATGGCGAGGCGCTTCGACTTGATGTCGGCCTCGTCCTCGCCGACGATCTGGTAGGCGGCCTTCTCGTCGGTGTCCTCGTCGGCGGTGAACACGGCGATAGCCGGTTGCGCATCCAGCCAACCGGCACGCAGATGCCAGTTCGCGGTGTGTCCATAGTTGCTGAAATAGGTGCTCACGTCTTCGCGGCCGGTGCGGCCGTCATCGCGTGGCTCGTCGTCGCCCTGGTCGTCCTCCCCGGTTGTGCCGACGATGGCGTCGTCACCGGCCCCGAGATCCCGGTGATGAACCCGGTCATCGGCGACGCGAGCTTCGTCGCGAAGTACGGCCGCGCGCCGACCCTCGCCGACGATCCCGTCGATCGCGTCCGCACGCACCTCGCGTACGTCGAGGCGCAGCTTCGGGCGACCGATGTCTCCGCGCTGTCGCCGGCCGAGCGCGCCTATCTGTTCGAGCTGGCCGGGCGACGCGACCCCGAGGCGCCGGAGCCGGCGCGACTGGCGCAGGCGCCCGCGGCCCTGCGCGCCGCCGTCGAGGCGCTGGCGCATCCGGCCTATGGCCTGGACCGACTGTGGACGGCGTGCTGTTGGAACGCCGCCGCCGAGCGGCTGTTCGCCGGCTGGCTGGGACCAGGCCGCGATCGCAACCAGCTTCGCTACCTGTTCCTGGCGGCCGAGGCGCGACGGCTGTTGCCCGACTGGGGCGAGCGCACCCGGCGCGTGGCCGCGGAGTTCCGTTCCGATTTCGGCCGCAGTCTGGGCGACCCGGAGGTGCGGGCCCTGGTCGAGGGTCTCAGCGCCGACAGCCCGGACTTCGCGGCGGCCTGGGCCGACACCGGCGTCCTGGCGCGGGAAGGCGGCCGGCGCGCCTTTGACCATCCCGCCGATGGTCGGCTGCTGTTCGACCAGCACACCTTTGTTCCGGCGGAGCGTCCAGACCACAAGCTGGTGTTGCTGGTTCCGGTGAGTTGAACGGCGCATCACGCGGGATCGCCCGGAGCGCAAAGGAAAAGGGACGCGGAAGCTTTTGGCCTCCGCGCCCCTTCAGAGCGCCGCTTGGGGATGGACGCCCTATTCCGTCACCTCACTGGCAGGCGAGGCATTCGTCGTAGTCGGTGCGCGCGTAGGCGGCCTCGATGGCGCTGGCCTCGGCGGCGTCGGCGCCGGCGAAGGCGGCCCGCTGCACCGACTTGGAGCGCAGGTAGTAGAGGCTCTTCACGCCGCGCTCCCACGCCTGCCAGTGCAGCATGTGCAGATGCGTAGTTATAGTTGCATTCATGTAGCATGTTAATTACTTAAAGCAAGCATAATTTATAGAGATGTAATTCCTATTGGGCTTTCACTCATGCTGTGCTTTACCATGTTTTCAAGTAATTCTGATGAGGACAACCAATCCGATGGGGAAAGCCAAGAGTGAAGAGTGTAGAGCCAACCTAGATATCTTATTTAACCATAGAGTTTTGTCATGTCATAGTTAGCCTTGTAATTTTCTCTTTTATTTGAGTCCAGTGTGTGAAGATGTTGGAGCTTGATCTTGATTCATTATAAGTTGAAGTTGATGAAAGAAAGGTATTTATGAGTTATTATCTCATTTTAGCGCACTCTGTCTTGTGTGTGTGTATGAATGCCTCAAGCTCTGGTTGACATGATTGATATAACCATCACATTCTGGGTTCCTTCCATGCTCGGGATGTGACACCAACCAAAGTAGAACTCTTCTAAGAACGTGGTTAGTCGGGGGACCACAACCGGATGAATGTGGTTGGTCGACTGCCCATGATTAGGCTTAGTTGATCAGATTGTTGACTTCAAGCATTTTTGAAAATTAGGACCCATTGGGTTGGCAAACGAACTAGAAATGGGCTAAAAAACCCACCAAAAAGTGGCCCAATAGCTTTAAACAATTTGAGACATCAAAAGAATGGATAAGAGAATGACCCAACTTGTGGGGTGTAAAATGAGTGTCAATATATATCCCTCCTTGATATCTAGTTTGCAAGGGAGCGAGAGGAGATGTAGCAGAGGAGACGTGAAAAAGGAAGATGAAGCGAAGGGGAAACTGAGTAAAATGAAAAAAGAGTATCAAGGAAAAAGACATCTGTTACGACCAACAAGCGATATGAATAATCTAAAAAATTTCAAACTAACCACAAGGACAAGCTGGGACATGCAACTCTTATTTGGAATGATAAAGAAAGGAAACAAAAGAGACAATACAGATGATCAACCTCCGACTCACATTACAAGAGAAAGTGGATTTAGCGATGGAAATTTCCAACGGATAATTTTCCATTAAAAATTCCATCTATATTTGTGACGAACATATTTCCATCGAAAAGTCTACCGTAACTTTCGACGGATTGATTTCCATTAGAAAAATCATCTGAAGTTCAGATGAAATTTATGACAACTATTTTTCCATCTCAAGAATGCATATAGATAGATAAGAGCTGGTTCTAGGTCACTTCAGGCTGGTTTATGGTGCCAAAACTTGTTACGAGACAGTTCAAGCCTGTTTGAGGCTGGTTTATAGATCCAAAACTTATTCAAATTATCGAATCAACACGGACTGTAGAGTAACAAGTCCAATTTGCCCAACATACCGAACAGAAGAATATCCCCCTTTTTCCCCGGGAACAAAGACTGACACACTTGTTTACAACATATTTGTTGCAAATTCCAGGAAGACTGGCAAAGAAGGGGGAGCAGACTCTTACTTCGCCAACTGCAGCACAAGGCGTGGCATTGAAGAACTCCCTCATCGAGCTCAACCATTTTGGCGACCTCTCTTCAACGTACCTGAACGGAAACACTTCAATGCAATACTACAGTGGACAATCAAAGAGAAGGAGAAATCACCGCCGCTTTAGTCTACAGGAAATGCTCGATTTCGAGATAAGATATGTTTTTACCAAGGATGGAGACCGAAACAGGGGATCACACATGGGTATTGCTCGGACATCTGCTTCACCAGGTGCCAATCCTTCTGAGATAAATAGCAAAACAAACAATCAGAAACAAAAAAAAAACAAAAAGAAAGAAGAAACCATCAGAGACTGCACAAGGTTTGAGTTTGGATTACCTCGGACACACCGTTGACGGCGAACCTGAGTACGCCTGACTCTTGGGCTTTCTGGATGAGCTGGGGGACGACGGAGAAGACCCTGGGGACCTGGAGGTGGCAGTGGGCGTCGAACAGCCTCACCGCCGCCGCCGGCCCTCTGTTGGCGCCGCTCATCTCTCTCTCTCTCTCTCTCTCGTGCGTGTCCAGCCGAGACGCTTGGACTGTCGACGTTTCAAGCGCCGGGATTCTCCAGACGAGTTCCTGCTGCAACGCTTCGTGTGATAGCAAGGCATAACATATTTTTATTTTTTCTGAAAAAAGATTTTTTGTACGGGGTGATATCGACACAAGCTCCGTAAAATCTGATGTATGATGTGAGGATTTAAAAGAAAAACAGTTAAATGATTTTTTCCGGGCTTTGGGTGGTCAATGGACGGGGTTAGCCCGCGAGCCTGACTTAATTTTGGATTAGGGCTCAATACCATTTTTGACCCGCCATCTTCTAGTTGGACTTAAAATACCTAACAAGATATTTGACATGTGTCAGATTTGAAGAGGAACTTGATGTCACTGGGAGTGTTGGTTTCAAGAGATTATCGATTTACTCTAGAAAGTGGAGCTATTAGAGTGTGTGGAGGAGCACAAGTTGTGCTGTAGGGATTGATGATAGGTGGCGTGTATAAGCCTGAAAGGAGGGTTGACACACATTTGGCCATGGCGGTGTCTTAGGTGAGCAGTACGGATCAACATGGTGCTTCTTTTGCTGATGGTGGAACACCACAGTAAAAAATTAAAAAAGTTAAACTATTTTCTTTGTTATAATTGGGATTTGATGGAATGTAAGGAGCAAGAGTGGGGTATGGATCTTATCTATCCCTTTGATGATGAGCTATGTGGATTCTCCTCAACTACACAAGTGTATAGCCTCTAGCGGTATATATCCATAACGACGTGAAAGAGGACTTGGTCTTTCCTTCGACCTCCATGTGATTTTCCTGCCATGGGAGATATGCACTCCTCACATAGAGAGAGAGCGAGAGGCAAGGGCGCAAGGGGGAGAGGAGAGAGAAGAGAGGAGGGGAAGAGGGGGTGCCCAAGAGCTTGGCCTTGGGGCCCCACTCCTCTATTTATATTGACTTGTCCCTTTGATTTTTTAACAATTTCGTTAGGATTCCAACCCCTTTGGTTCTTATGTGAGAAACAAAAATTTGAACAAAAGTATTCTGCCTAGGATTCTTGCTTAGCCCAATTCCAAATTAGATTTCTCTCTTAATCGTATTAGTGATCAACTAATTCAAAAATCCTAT
Source organism: Amorphophallus titanum (assembly GCA_024336825.1). Taxonomy (NCBI): domain Eukaryota; kingdom Viridiplantae; phylum Streptophyta; class Magnoliopsida; order Alismatales; family Araceae; genus Amorphophallus; species Amorphophallus titanum. Next base: position 9,927,744 of record JANBPO010006859.1, on the reverse strand, counting down.
TCCCAATAGAAATTATGTAGGGGCCACAAATAACTCATATTTATGTCTATATACCTATCTTCTTATTTTTCCTTATGTGTGTGACCCTTTAAATCTAATTTCAAGTTGACATTGAGTCAATTAATATTAGGACTCTTTTTAACTTAAATTAACTCTTAGTTCATCTAAATTGATTATCTCATAATTAGTTTACTCTTACTCAAAGATCATAGATCACTTCAAGTAATGCATCATGACTCTCATATGATACAGAGGATATGTAATCCATTGGAATCTTTAAGTCAATAATTATCAAGCAATTACACTTCTTCATTCACACAATGCCCTTGATTACATTTAGAGTACAGTCGTGCTATCAAACTCCCATGTATGATTGGATGTTCTCATACTTAAAGTCATCGTCTCCTCACCTGTCGACGGAAGAGCTCATCCTCGAGTGAACCCTACCTCCCTCAATCACGTCATCCTCAAAGGCCTTCCATCCTCGGGTGAACCCTAGCACCCTCACCACCTCTTCGGAAGCCATTCATACTCGACTGAACCCTATTGCCGACCGCGTTCCTCTCTGGCTCAAGGACCTCTGGTATGTTGTAAGCCTAAGATCATATTCACTTCTATGTTCACTCTCTCGGGCCAGGAAAAGGTAGTTAATCGCTCGTCGAGGTAAGAGAATGATTCTTTATTATTTTTTATTTTCATTTGATCTTGACTCTGAACAATTATATTGCTTTGTTTATAGCATATGTATTGCTCTTCCCCTGCTCTGTTTATAGCACATGTATTGCTCTTCCCGTATAATCTAAACAGGACCCAATGATAGTTTGAACGTTCATACTAATATTCCTTTTTTTTCTGTATATAGTGTTGCATTTTTTATGTATGTAATATTGCTACATAATTAATATTGCTCTTCCCGTATAAAATTGTATTGCTCTATTTATATCATTTTTTCTATAAAAAGTTCAGATCATTATGTTATGTGCAAAAACCTCCAGATGAAATGATTTTATAAAATGACGTGAACTTCATTCCTTTTCTTTCTTTTATGAGTTGTTGTTGTATCCTAATTATTTTATTTTACCAACTCATCTAAATAAATGTGATCTGGTACTATCATTTTTTTACTTGTATCTGAACGATTATGTCCTTTGCCCATTTCCTATAATTAATCACATTTTATATTTCAACACTGAACGTATCATATTAATCCAAAATTTGTTTATGTCAATCCAAAGTAAACATGTCGACGAGCATATGGATATCCAAACATAGGTTAGTGAACCATATTTTTCTGTACAAGAAGACTATTCTTCAAAATACTATTGTTCATGACTGAGGAGGTGACGGTGATTTGTGCGAGTAGATGGAATCCAAATTGAATTTTTTGTTTGACATCGATACTCAAATCATCCATTTAGGAATTAAGTTACTTTAAAATCAAAGAAGTCAGATTCGAAGGATCCAAAATCTGAAATACTGGATCAACTGGCGTGCCGATTGTTCCAACATGACCGATGAGGTGAGAGTGCGAAGTTGACAGAATCTAAATTAGATTTTCGGTTTGATAGGAAGACGGACTGAGAGATCTCAGGTCTGTGATTTTTGGGTTGTGTACCCACAAGCTGTTGGACAGTGGATTGGAGAGAGTTTTTCTCTTAGTTGGAAGCTATGAATCAACGGTAGTACTTTAGCACTAGTGAAGCCTCACTCGGTTGAGTGAGGGGTGGATGTAGGTCTCTAGATAGAGACTGAACCACCTTAAAATCTTGTCTCTGTGGTTTGTTTATCTTCTTGCCTTGATGCTAGATGCTTGTGTAGGAACGTCATTCCTTCATCATCCGTGCATTTAGCTCCACAGTTGGTGGCTAATCTTTCTTTACTGCTACTTAGTTTTATCTTTAGATAGTTCTCGCAAAAAGGGGCCGATCTATTCACCCCTCCCCTCTACATCCACCTATCACTATCTATCACGTGGTATCAAAGCTAGTCTCTCTAAATGTGGTCTAACTACCTTGAGAGAAGGGGTGATATGGCGGCTAAGGGTCATATGCCCGAAGGGCATTCTATAAATAGACCTCCCTTTTTCACTGGGACAAACTATCCTTACTAGAAAATCGTATGCAGGTTTTTATCATGCCCAGGATCATAAGATTTGGAGAGTCGTAAGCAAAGGTCCATATGAGCTGCCTAAAGATGAAGATACATGGACCAAGGAGTAGATTAGAAGATCAACGTTGAATTGGGGTGCCAAGCACATAATGTAGTGCTCCCTTCACCCGGTAGAATTCTCAAGAGTGTCAACATGTGCCACTGCAAAGGAGATGTGGGACCGTCTTGAGGTAATCTATGAAGTTACATCCCAGGTACGTGAGACTAAAGCAAATTTGCTAGTTTCAAAATATGAGAAATTTAGAATGAAGCCTGATGAGTCAATTTTTGATATGTATGCAAGGCTAACCATGCTCAGTAATAGCTTGACAGAGTTTGGAAAGAGCTATTCTGAGTAGGAGATTGTAAGAAAGATTCTCAGATCTTTAACTTTTTGCATGGCATACCAAGGCAACCGTGGTTGAAGAATCCAAAGACTTGGCAACCACCAAAGTGGAGGAGCTCATAGGGTCCCTGATGGCTTATGAGATGAATTTGAAGAACAAAGAAGCTGAGGTAAGTAAAAAGAAGCCTCTAGCTCTCAAGGCTGGATCAAGTACCAAGGATACCTCCGATGAAGATGAACGTATTGTACCCCTTCATGCAAACTAAATATCTTCATTATCTGCTTAGCACATCTGCCACTGAATCACAGCTTCATTCTCCTTCTCCTTTAAGCTAATTGGTTTAGCCCGGATATATGAGTTGCTAAGGCAAGAGAGCGCTCACACCTTCAGCGAAGGTATGAGGAGTTCGCTCCACCGCAACGCAACTGTTTCCAAGGCCTAACTTTCGCAAGGATTGGCTGAATGCTTGAGGCTAAAGGTGTAGCGGCCGCTAGGGCCAGAGGGTAAAGTCAGAAAGTCTATTTGCGGACCTCACTGATGGTAACGATGTTTGTAAATAACATTCTTGTTGGTGAGCTTGAATGCCAAAGACAAGGAGCATATTCATTCCTTGATAGGGGCATAAGGCCCAAGTCAGGGACAGGTTCATTGATTTCTGCGAATAATGAAGAAAGTCGAGGGTATGTTTGTTCATAGACATGGGTTAAATGTCGAAGCAAGAAATTTGTTTATCGACGGGGATGGAAGGTCCGAGCCAATGGTTCATTGATCGATTTCGTCGATGATGACGAAAATCAATGGTAGGATTTGTTCATCGACATAGGTTAAATGCCGAAGCAAAAAGGGTTGTGTTATCGACGGGGACGGAAGGTCTGAGCCGATGGTATATGTTGATTAATTTCACTGATGATGACAAAAATCGATGGTAAGATTTGTTCATCGACATAGGTTAAATGCCGAAGTAAAAAAGTTTATTACAGCATAGGCGTAACACTTATGCCGGTGGGACATGACTTGCCGGTCGCACGCAGGAATTCTCGTGGGACCTGAATGGTTAATAAGATAATAACATTACTTCCATCATCATTTCATTCATTCATTTTTTTATTCATCATTTTTTTATCACATTATCGACCTAAGCGCCCTTTCAGGTTTTCATGTGGCGGGGTACCCAATTTTGCCTGCGATTCCCTTTCGGGTATTCGCCACAGCTGGGTTATAGTCATTTTTGCCCTTACTCAGCATGGCTGGGTAAGGCCGACGAGACACCTCTATTTTAAGCCCCATTTTTTTGACTTGATCTATATAACTGATGCCAGAACAGGCAGAGATTTGTTCGTCGGCATTGGCTGAGTGCCGAAGTAAAGATAGGTTTATTCATTAACAGGGACGAAAGGTCCAAGTTAAGGGAATGCTGACCGATCTTGTTGATAATGACAGGGGTCAGTGCTAGTTTGTTCATCGACATTGGTTAAATGCCGAAGCAAAAAGATTTGTTCATTAACGAGGATGAAAGATCCAAGTTAAGGGAATGCTGATTGGTCTTGCCGAGGATGACAATGATCAGAACTGGTTTATTCGTCGACATTGGTTAAATGCCGAAGTAAAAAGAGTTGTTCATTAACGAGGACGAAAGGTCCAAGTTAAGGGAATGCTGACCGATCTTGTCGATGATGACAAAGGCCAATACTGGTTTGTTCGTCGACATTGGTTCAATGCCGAAGCAAAAAGGTTTGTTTATTAACGAGGGTGAAAGATCCAAGTTAAGGGAATGTTGACCGGGTTTTGCCGATGATGACAGGGGTCAAAACTGGTTTGTTTGTCGACATTGGTTAAATGCCGAAGCAAAAATATTCCCATCATTTGCATCCAACCAATCAGAGGTACTGTCCAGAAGATCTTCCAAGACAGAAAGGACATCCTTCTATAAACAACCAATGGGGAGTAGATCTATTGTTCAAATAACTCCTTTTATACTCCAACCAATCAGATGTAGTTCCCTTGGAGGGAAATATCTCCAAGAGCTTCTATAAATTCGAAGCTCCTGCTTGAAGAGGAGCTACTACTGCCTTTGAAGAGAGCTATGCCCTTGAGCATTCAAGAAAATATGTGAGTGAGAATAGAATGGAAGGCGAGCAGCCCAGCATCTGGCCATCCCAGTCCACTGCTGTAAGAGAGAAGAGAGAAGAAGAAAGGAGAGAAGAAGAAAGGAGAAAGGCCTTGAGAGAGAGCAGCCCTGCAGACATCTGAGCTTGAAGAAGAAGATCTTCGGATCTATATCTGAAGTTGCAGCCAAGCTTCCAGATCTTTATCTGAAGATACAGTCAATGTTCTGCCTTGTTTCCTACTTTCTTTAGTTGCAACCCACATCTATTTAATAGTGTGTGTCTGGTGCTCTTGTGAGAGACCGGAAGTGTTTTTACTGCACTTGCAGCTTGCTTTCTTTATTTGTGCATGTATGAGAGCAGCTTGTCTCCATGTGTGTGTGTGTGTGTGTATGTGTTGAGTACTTCATCCTCGTGTGATAAAGTCTCACCGGGTTTGGTGAGGGGTGGACGTAGGTTGAGGGTTTACAACCGAACCACCTTAAAAATTCCTTGTGCAGTGGTGTGTTCTTGTGTGATTAATCCATTTCCTCTATCCCCATTCACAAGAACGTAAGTATTCTTTCTTGTATTACACTCGTACTATTTTGATTGCACTATCTTATGTGTTCGGTCTTCACTGCACTTGTAGACCCAGTCCCTACTTGATACACTCGCACACAAGCACTTGTGTTACATCCTGCCTTTTGTTAGCTACCTTCTGCATTATGTGCTGTGATTGCCTTGTTTTGAAGGTCTGCCTAATCTGAGTCTTGCATATCCAGCTGGGTTCATCATTGCTCTAGCCATCTGCAGCTCTGTTAATGACCAAACAGTGTTTTCATTAAATAACCAGACTAGCTTGGTTAAGTTTTTAATTGGACAAAGTTCGTACCGGATCTATTCAACCCCCCCTTCTAGATCCGTTGGAACCCAAGGGACCTAACAATTGGTATCAGAGCTAAGCTCTGTCATACTCAGATCCAATGATCTACAAAGGAAGATCTTGGTGCATTTGATCTAATGGATTACTCCCCTGGTCAAGTTTCAATGATTTCCCCGCCCATATTTGATGGTTTTGATTTTACCATGTGACTAGGGAAGTTGTGTGCTTTTGTTAACTCCATTGGTGCAAGGTTATGGAATCTCATATACCATGGTCTGCACAAGCTGCCATCAAATACATCTGAATGGTCTGCTGAACACAGGACCAAAAATGTTGACAACCTTGTTGCTCTCAAATTGATAAAAGCTGCAGTAGATGTTACCCGGTTTCATTTTGTTTCCAACTGCAGCACTGCCAAGGAGATCGTAAATGAACGAGCCAGGATCCATGAAGAAAGAAAAAGGCATGACTACCTAATGGCTGACAATGTAGATCATCCTAGTGATCAATCTTCATCTCGGGTAAGCTTTGAATTTGAAGATTTTACATTTGAAGAGCTTATGGATGAACATGATGAGTTAGCTAACCAATACAAGAAGCTGAAGTCTGAAAATAGAAAATTGAAAAAGAAGCTCGAAAATAATTCTGCGGACAGCTCTCCTTGTAATCTCTCCGTATTAAAAAAATGGGCACATGAAACCTGTCTGAATCTCATCTTCACTAGATATTTTTAGGAAGATTTTATAAATTAATTGTTGAGAGATGGTCGATCGTTTCGTGAGACCACATCCTTGCTCCTCTTGGTGCATCGCTTGATCGGGACGTTCTTCGATCAGTTCTCCTTCCAACCCCATCAACGAAACTGTATTCGGAGGACGGGGCAACCGCTCCCCTCACACCCAGCCCGAGCAACCTCTCCTCTCACACTCAATTATTTAACGGGGGCTTAATCGACCTTGTTGACAGAATAATCCCGCCGTAACAGGTTTTCAAAGAGGCTCTGAATTTATACGTCACCCGGCTTACGTAAGTGCTCCGAAATAACTCCGACTTCCGAGAAAATTCGCACATCCCCCCGTCCCGTGGACGTATGGTAATCAATCCCCGGCGTCCAAGAGGCCTGACGGCCCTTGCAGTACGCAGAACCGTAGAAGCCACAGCCCCACCTCCCAAAGGTTTCTACGGGCATGACAAGGTGAGAGAGAGAGAGAGAGAGAAGGGGGGGGGGGGGCGTTCCGTTTGTACCCTGTGGCTTGCGGGCCCGGGGGCGAGAACCCATTGGGGGAGCAAACATTTTATAATTACC
>JANBPO010006859.1:9140852-9299782 GCA_024336825.1 Amorphophallus titanum | reverse complement strand
GCAAGGCGGCGCGAACCGACTACGAATACGTGCGCCGCGGAACCGCAAACATCTTCTGCATCGTCGAGCCGAAGACTGGCAAGCGGCTCACGCACGCGACACGAAGGCGGACGAATCGCGATTTTGCGCGAGCACTGCAACGGATCTCGAAAGCGTTCCCGAAGGCCAAGCGCATCCATCTTGTCGTCGACAACCTGAGCACCCATAGCAAGAAAGCGTGCATCGAGACGTTCGGCGAGAAGAAGGGGCGCGCCCTCTGGCGCCGCTTCCGGGCGGTCATGGCCCAGCGGCGGCGCTAGCGCCGCGGCTACTGACCTCCACCGGGCCCGCCTCGCGGCCGGCGCGCCCCGGGCGCCGGCGCGCGGGGGGGGGGGGCCAACCCGTACGTCGATCTGACCATCATCGCGCTCGACGACGACGCTGCGGGCGTGGCGGCTGTCGGCTCGCTGCTGCTCGCGGGTCCCGCTTCGGAAAACGGTGCGATCAGCATCGTGATCGCCAACAAGGCGGTCAATCTCGCAGTCAATTCGGGCGACACCGCGGCCGCGACCGCGACCGCGCTCGTCGCTGCGATCGCCAACCAGCCCGCTCTCCCGGTGACGGCTGCCGTCGATGGCCAGACCCCGGCGAAAATCAATTTCACGGCGAAGAACAAGGGCGCGGCCAGCAACGCGATCAGCCTGGTGTTCACGTCTCAGACGGACGGCATCACCGGTACCGTGACGAACATGACGGGCGGCCTGAACGATCCGGACATCGCAAACGCGCTCGCGACGGTGTTCGGAGCGAGCTACAAGATGTACGCGACCGCCTATTCGTCGCAGGCATCGCTGCTCGAGCTCAACGCGCACCTGGACTCGATCTCCGGGCCGATGGAGCAGCGCTGGGCGACCGGCTATGCAGGCTGGGTCGGAACCTATGCGCAGGGCACGACGCTCGCGGCAGCGATCAACGGTGGCCGTGTGTCGATCGCATGGCACAACGGTTCGATGATGACGCCGTGGGAAGTGGCGGCCGCCTATGCGTCCGAAATTGCGACCGAGCAGGATCCGGCCATGCCGCTCAACACACTGCCGCTCGCCGGACTCGACGCGACGCCGCCCAGCGCATGGCCGAGCCGGACAGAGGTCGAGCTTGCTCTGTGGAACGGCCTGTCGCCGCTGAAGGTCGGCGCCGGCAATGTCGTGCAGATCGTACGCGCAATCTCGACCTAACTCGTGAACGCCAATGATGTCGCCGATCCGTCGCTGCTCGACATCACCACGATTCGCACGATGGACTATTCGGCGCTCGCATGGCAGACCCGGGTCGAGCTGCGATTCCCTCGCGCGAAGAACAACGGTCGCACGGCCGACAAGGTTCGATCGGAGCTGCTCGACGTGGCGTCCGCCGTCTTGGCCGGCTCGCTCTTGTCGACGGAGCTCTTCATCGCTTCCTTCGGGTTCGACGAGTAGAGGTCCTTGTACCAGCCGCCGCCCTTGAGCTGGAACGCGGTGCGCGAGATGAGCTTCTCGAGCTGGTCGGCGCCGCACGCCTCGCACTTCACCCGGCGCCCGCACATAGGTGAAGACGTAGGTGTGCGGCGCCTGGAAGACGCTCGGATCGGTCCAGGTGAAGGTGACCCTCAGCCGGTCGCCGGGCAGGAGCTGATAGCGCTCGGCCAGCTGCGATTTTTCCGTGCGCCAGCCGCCGCCGGGGATGCTCACTATGCCCTTGTCGGAGAAGCCCACGGTATCGACGACGAGGGTGTCGCCGTCCCAGTGGCCGACGGCATGCCCGATCACCTGGTTGTCGAAGGTCTTCATGTCGGGATGCTGGCCGTCCAGATAGATATGGCGGGCGTGCGACGGCATGCTGTCGTTGGTGATCGACACGCGGTTCTGGCCTTGGACCACATCGATGACCCCGCCGGTGTCCATCAAGGCGGGAAGCCCGCCCATGTTGCACCAGCGGATCGCGTGCGCGTCGTGGGCGCGGACCTGTTCGTCGGTCATGGCCCGGGGCGTCACCAGATGGGCTTGGGGCACGCTGCGGCCGTCATAGCGCAGCAGCCAGGCTCCCGAGATGTCGGCATGAGCAGCCTGGGCATAGGCGCCGCCCGGCGCCACTCCCAGCAGCAGGGCCGCCAAACCGGCGAGGAAGGGCCGCCTATCCATAGGGTTCCTCCCGTTGGGCCGGGTCGCTGGCGTCGCACCAGTTTTCCAGGGCGTAGGTTTCCGGCGCCATGCGGTCGTAGAAGAATTCATAGACGTGGGGGGCGGCGAACACCGCCGGGTCGGTCCAGGTGAACTGCACCGCAAGGCGGTTCGGGTTCAACAGGCGGAACCGCTCCACCAGCTTGCTGGTGGGCGTGGTGACGGGGGCGTTGGGGATCATCCCGCCCCGCATCCCCACCGTTTCGACAACCAGGACGTTGCCTTCCCAATGACCAATGGAGTGGCCCATGATCGTCGGGACCCAACCGGCGGGGTGGGCGCGTCCGTCGGTGAACACGTGCTGCATCGACATCGGGTGATCGCCGGAGACCAGGGTCTCCTTGGCGCCCTGGACGATGCTGTAGCCCTCGGACGAGCGCATGAACCAGGGGAACGGCAGGGCCAGGCACCAGCGGCTGGCGTTGCCGACCACCGTCTTGCTGTCCACGCCGCGCGCCACCGAATCCGCGACGGTTTGGACGGCGTTGGGCTTGAGCTTGGGTTCCGGCACAAAGCCGTCCCTCGTCCGCATGTACCACGGCACCAGGCCGGAGCATCTCGACAGCATCGTTGATGGGGGCCTGGAGGCACGTGGGAAGGGCCGGGGAACGGGAGAGCCTGTAGTGTGGCTAAGCCCCTCAGACAGCACTGCAGCAGGTCACCAGGGCGGCTCCAGGATGCCGGTGTTGCACATTGACGTCGACCCCAGCAGGCTGCATCAGGACGAGATCGACCGAGGTGTCGCTTACTACCAACACCGAGGCTCTATTGCACCTGAGCAGATCAAGGCCGTCACACGTCACCAGATCGAGCGCAGGGACGGTGCTTACCGCTCTACCCCGCAGGCCTACGACAAGCAGGCCAGGGACTGGAAGGACACCGGCAACGAGGTCATCGCCAGCAGTCTGCCCAATTACCGGTTCCACCAGGACGTCACCGACATGTCCGCCGTCGAGCCCTCACGCTCCGATGTGTTCGGGGCCGCTGAGGAGAGCGCATGAGCATCCAACACTTCGGCACCGAAGGCTATCGATCGGCCTGCGGCATGTCCATGCAGAACCTCACCGAGGAGCACGCAGATGTGTCGTGCTACCGGTGCCAGCAGACGCAACGATTCGACCCGTCCAAGGGGAAGCCTGCTGGGTGGACAGCAGGTGCCTGGCGGGACCGTCGACGTCGAGAGGGTGCATCCGCATGAGCGCCACTGACCACCTCGGTCCTCAGTTCTATGACCACGAGGCTCTAGGTGCCCTCAAGGCCAGCGACTACGCCGGGCACGTGCACGAAGGTGTCGCGCCTATGGAGGCCTGGCAGGACAAGTTCCGGGGCACTGGGGAGGCTCGGGACTACTACGATGGCGACACCCCCACTGTGTACGTCGACAGGATGCGTGAGGACGTCCGAGTCAACGGGGTCGAGCGGCCAATCACCGTGGTCGACTGGGGATCCCACAAAAGCATCAAGGACGGGCACCACAGGGCTGTCGCGGCCTACCAGGAAGGGCAGGGCGCACCTGTCGAGGTGCTCACCCCAGATCAATACGCGAAGCGAAGGCATGGAGCATGAGCGCCCACGATCACCTCGGACCGCAGTTCGAGCGCCATGACATCCCTGCCTCCGAGATCCAGGAGGGTGACCGGCTGGACAGGTCGGGGAAGACGAGGGTCGATGCCAGGCACCCACGCACTGACACGCGAAAGCCCCCTCCGTGGAGGGGGCGATCTGCATTGCCAAGAATCGAAGGATGGTTGCGATCCTCACCAGCCAACCGGCTGGCGCTACCCCCACAGAAATGGGGAAGGGTAAGCAAACCAAGAGCGAAAGCAGCTGAACTCTGGTTCACCCCCACGAGTGTGGGGAAACTGCTGCTTACCGGTGGCGCATCCCCGCAGGTGCGGGGCCAACCGTGATCTGAAACACAAACACGGATCATCCCCGCTGGAGCGGGGACGGCTCCAGAATGACCCAACGCCGTCCCTTCCGCAACCGATTCGGGCACGTTGCCGCTAAGCGGGTTCGGGCGCCTCGTCGATCAGGCGGCGGATCGTCTCCGCGAACGCCTCACCGTCGCGGGCAAGACGCTTCACCTTCTCCTGCTGGTGGGGGTACAGGCGGATGTTGGTCTGCGGTCCGATCGCGGGACGGCCCGGCCCGGCCTCCTCCTCCAACGCCCCGAAGTACTTGGCCACGATCTCGTCGTCGCCGTCGCGGATCAGCCACTCACGGGCCTGCTCGTCGGTCAGGAACTCGTAGAACTCCGGCCCGTTGAACTCGTTGGTGGCGTTGTAGTGGCGCACCCACTTCCCGCCCTTGGTCAGGTACAGCTCCTCGTAGCCGACCTGGAGGCCGGACATGATGCCGACGTGGTTGTTGCCGTTCCACCGCTTGCTCTCCACGATGTTGTCGGCGGCGTTGTGCGGGTCGAACCAGCCGAGGAGCTTCGCCTCGTCGTACGGGTCGTCAGGGCGGCTGTAGATGTTGACGCGAGCCATCGTTGACTCCTTCTCAGGGTTTAGGCGTTGACGGTGATGGTGATGATCCAGCGGCCGGATTCGTCCTTGCGGGCCTCGACCTTGCCGGTGGCCGCCCACCGCTGGACGGTGCGGACGGAGACGCCGAGGGCGGCGGCGGCCTCGCGGGTGGTCGCTTCGGTGCCCTCCGGTTCCGGCAGGAGGGCGTCGATTTCGGCGAGGCGGGCCAGCAGCCGCTCCCGCTCGGCGAGCAGCGCGTCCACGTCCACCGGTGCCGGCCCCTGCTCGACGATCTCGTAGTCGGTCTCCCGCTCCAGGGCGAGGGTGGCGCGGGGGATGTCGCGGATCTCTACGATCACGTCAGCGCCGGCCTCGATGGATGGGTAGCGCATGGTTCTGTGACACATTGTTAAGACAAACATGACTAAGGCCCGTTCTTCCAAGTTCCAATGTCTTCGTCAATGGCTTTCACAAGAGTGACCAAAGGTCACAAATATTTATGGAGACATTATTTTATGAATGTTAGATTTTAACTTTTATCCTTTCTTGCAAAAGAGCAGAACATGTGCATCCATGAGTTTGATTGATCTTGTGGAGACCATCTGGTGATGCACAGCGACTTGGGCTAGTTCGACCAAAATTACCCAAATTCATGTTACAGATTTTGGGTCAAACTCATTATGATGACCTACAAGTTACATGTTAAGTTGTATTTGAGAACACAAAATAAAAATAAAAATTTGAGTGTCAAAAAAATATATAAATATTTTTTCCCACTTCAATAAGATTGTGCTTCTAATCATTATTTTTCCTTTAATTTTTTTTACTGTGGTTCTTCTCCACATAGATGATGTGATGGATAGACAGGCCATTCCTCAGCCTCATTCTAGATTCTGTCCTGATCTAAAATTTGTCGAGATAGTAAAAGACATCAACATCTTTTCTCTCTATTTTTCTAACATCTTATTAAAATATTAATAGGAGATTGTGATATCTTCCCATTGATCAGATGCAATGAACCCGGCTTCTGCCTTCTGATCCCGAAGAGGTGCAACTTGGGAAGATATTGGGAGGCAACTGCGGTGGTTGCCAGCCAGCCCCGCCGTGGTCCACTGGCCACTTCTCTCGCTAGGCCCACCTGTGGTTTTTGACTTTTTAGTGGGCCTGGCTTGCGGGCTGCAGACTCTGCCACCCCGACAGCTGTATCCTTACATTAAGAAGTTGGCCCATTCCCACCTACAAACGTGGCGTCAATGCCCTCTTCAGAAACAGAGGGCCCAATGTAGGGTGCAGATGGGGATCAATAAAAGACATTAATTGGTTCAAAGCCTTAGGCTAAGGATTGATTCATGCGATTATATTTGGATCAAATATCTGGTAAAGACAGCCCAAACCCAGCCCTGCCCAGACCCAAATTCGATGGTTTGGGCTGGAACGAATTTGGGTTGGGTTCTACAACTGTAGTGTCCTTGAGTCGATGAACTCAATAATAAACTCACCACTGGGTTCCATAACTTGTACGAGAGAAAAATCTGCGTGGATTGTAAAACATAACTCAGGACCCACAAAAGTGATCCGAAAGCTCTCCAAAAGCTCTCCGAATAGATCCAAAAGAATCCAGGGTGTTACACGGAGGGTGGGCAGTCAGCTGGGGGCAGGTAGGGGCTGGCAGGCGTGGCACGCGGCAGGTGCTGGCGGGTGCTGGTGGGCACTGGTGGGCACTGACAGCGGGCGCAGGCGGGTGCCTACGCATGTGAGCGTACGTGCAGGGTGGGCGGCTGGCGTAGGTGGGGCGCGAGCGCGGGTGCGGTAGCGCGGTCGTGAGGGCACGCGGTGGTGAGCGAGCACGCCGCCGCCGGTTGCCCGCCGAAACAGCGCGGTCAGGTGCGATGGCGAGATGCCAACGAGCTGCGCGAGGTCGGCAACCTTGATCGTGCCGTCGAGGCGTTCCGACAAGTAGGTCATCGCTCGCTGCAGTGGGTCGCCCGGCGCCGGCAGTACACGGTCGGCGCTGGTCTGGGCGAGCAGTTTCCACGCAGCACCGGCCGCGGCAACGAGCCGAGGCGGTGATTGGTCCCGCTCCAGCACGCTAAGGATTTCGTCCAGCAGGGCAACTGCGCGCTCGACGTTGCGAATGGGGACGATCGGCCGGTCGGGCGTGACGTCCATCGTCTGCACGAGCTCTGCGACGTCGGTGCCGACGAGGTGCGCCCACCAGATTGACCACGGATGATTCGGGCTCGCGCCATACTCGTGCGGCACTCCACGCGGAATGACGAGGGCGTTGCGCGCCGTGATCTGGTGCAGCTGGTCGCCAATGCGGGCCCATCCCGTGCCGGTTGTGCAGGCGATCAATACCGTTTCGTCGGTGCCGCGGGGCCGAGACATCCGATGGTCCTGGGCATCAGGGTAATACCCGACATCGGTGACCATCAGCCGGCGCGTGACGGGCCGACGCAGCGCTTCGCTCACCGCGGGTCGCGGCACGACGACGAGGCGTTGATTGCGGAAGCCCTCCTGAATCGGCATCCGGCCATTGTGAACCAAAACCAGCGAATCGTCTAGGTGAGCCCCGGGTTCGGCCCTCCCGGTCTGGTCGGCTGGCCGCTGAAATGGGACGGTGGCCCTTACGTTGCTCAGCATTTGCCCCTTCCGGGAATGACCCATCCTTACAATACTACTCAATTTCATGATACCATGGTAATTCTTCTTCTTCCAAGATCTCTTCTAATTCTGCCAAAGAAACCTCCTTCAAATCCTTCTTCTCAGCCTTCACCTCTACAGTTTTCCTAAGGTTGTCAAACTAAGGATCCTGAAGAGAAGGGGCATCCAGTCTCTGGATGATGATAGTCTCAGTACTTCGACTGAGAGGAAAAGATAAAGAGGAAGCAAGCGATGCCAGTGCATCACCGAGGATATTTTGAGATCGAGGAGTGTGAATGTAAAATAGTTTGCGAAACTGCCTAGCCAAGAGAGTGACCAAATCTTGATATGGCTTGAGCTTCAGATTACAGGTGCGGTATGTGGATAGAACTTGGCGCAAGACAAGCTGAGAGTCTCCTACGATGTTCAAGTAACGCGCGCCTAAGAGATAGGCATGCTTCAATCTAGCCAGGAGAGCTTCGTACTCAGCAATGTTGTTGATAGCAAGAAAAGAGAGCTGGTATGCAAGAGGAATTGTCACTCCTTCTGGAGTGAGGAGAACGACACCTATCCCTCGGCCTTGTGAGTTGAGGGCACCATCAAAGTGCAGAGACCAGAAGGGATGATGAGTGAGGACAACAAGATGTTCATCGGGGAACTCATCCTGAATAGAATCAGTGTAGGGAATGGGCAAGTGGGCAAGATGCTCAGCAATGGCATATCCCTGATTGCCTTCTAAACAACGAAAGTGATATCAAATTAGGAGAAAAAACTCTGACAGTGAGCTAACCTACTAGAAAGGATAGGTTTTTCTAAGAGAGAGTGGATCGGGTCCATTCTAGAGATCAGCCTAACCTGATGGGCCAGGAAATAGTGCTTTAATTTCTAAGCTACCCAAACCAACGTGGCACAGGTCTTCTCCATAGTGGTGTATTTGGCCTCTACTGGGTTAAATAACCTAGAGAGCTAGTAAGCTGCCCACTCCTTGCCTTCATTGTCCACTTGCGCCAGGACAACTCCTAGGGAGTCCTCAATGACTAAAATGTAGAGGATCAGGGGTTTCCCAGGGACAGGAGGTTACAGAACTGGAGGATTAGACAAATAAACCTTCAAATCCTCATAAGCCTTTTGACACTCTTGATTCCACTTAAATTTTACCCCCGCCTTTAGCAGTTCATAAAAGGGAGGGCACCTTTGAGAATGTTGGGATATGAATCTTCTAATAAACTGCAGACGTCCAATCAATCCTTGAAGTTCCGTGATGTTCTTTGGCGGGGGCATATCGATAACAGCCTTGGCTTTATTAGGATCAACTTGAATCACCTGTTTGCTAACTATGAAACCTAATAGCTTCCCTGAAGATACTCCAAACACACATTTCTTAGGATTCATTTTTAGCTTATACTCCCTAGCTCTCTGAAGCACCTTAGCCAAGATGGCGAGGTGTTCTTCCTTCATCCTCGACTTCACCAGAATGTCATCCACGTAAGCCTCCATATAAACATGCATCATATCGTGGAAGATAGCCATCATCGCCCGCTGATAGGTGGCACCTACATTCTTCAGACTGAATGGCATAACCACATAGTAATAAGTGCCCCAGGATGTGGTGAACGAGATTTTCTCTTCATCCTCTGGAGCTAGACGGATCTGGTTGTAACCTGAATAACCATCAATTAAAGAGAGAGCTTCATACTTGGATGTGTTATCCACCAACACATCTATATGAGGCAGCAAAAAATCATCCTTGGGACATGCCTTGTTTAACTCCCTGAAATCGATGTAAATTCAAACTTTCCTATCCCACTTGATAACAGGGACTATGTTTGCCACCCACTAAGGATATAAAACGACTCGAATGAACCTGGCCTTATGTAATTTATCAACTTCTTCTTTCATCCTCAAGGCCATATGGGGGTGAAATCTTCTTAATTTTTACTTTACGGGCATTGCCCCTGGCTTAAGCATAAGCCGATGTTCTACTAAAGAGGGGTCAAGACCCGGCATCTCCTCGTATGACCAGGCAAAAGAATCACTATACTCCCTCAGAACCTTAATCAACTCCTCTTCAATTTCAGGAAGGAGATTAGCAGAGATGATAATGGGCCTGGGATCCTCATCAGTTCCTAAATTGATTTCTTTCATAGGTTCATCCACTACTGTTGATGGTTTATCAAACCTCTTCAAACCTTGTGCATATAGGTCGACAGTGTCATCTACGTTGCTGTCCTCAAAATCGACTAGGTCCTTTTCATCCACAATTTCATAAACACCCAATCCATCATCACCCCACTCCTCATCTTGATCCTCATCATCCTCTAGCATAATCGCCATTTCGACAAACTCCGGGCACTTAAGGAGAACGTGGCAGCGCTGAGCTAAATCTTGCAAAAATAAATCAGGAATGATTTTAGAATGACGCATCACTAGGCGTGCCTCATGCATAGAGAGGGGGGGTTGGAGACACTAGAACATGACCTTACTTTGACTAACGCTACTCCTCTAGACGACTTGACAGACCCTAATATTAGCCTAAGGGGAGACGTTGGACTAACAAGACCTAATGGAAAGGGATCAGGAGCCTCGTGCCGCTGGGAGGAGGATGAATCAAGGAATAGCGTAATCCTCAACCGAAATCTCTGTTTCAAAATTGACATTTTTTTTGGAGATCAGTGGAAATCATATAGCAAGATGGAGAGGGGGGAGGAGGAAGGGCAAGCGGACATAGTGAGGGGAAGAAGATATCGAAGAAAGGGTCAGAGGAGGAGAACCAAGGAGTGGATAAATCAATCGGTGGGCAGCGCCCATATGAACAATTCACGATTAGAAATTCTATTGGCATCTCATGAAGAAACAGAACCAAGTTCGGTAGATCAATCATACTGGGAGGTGAACGGGGGACAAAACTTAGCTATTGAATGAGAGAATTTAAATGGGAAGGAGACCAAGTAAAGGCAATAGGCGAGCTCACCCTTTCTCGTGGACAGTAAGGTGACTTCTTCGGCTTCCATTACGCAAGCCGTACCTCTTGATTCTTCCGGGAGCAATTTGGTTCATGAAACATCGTGGCAAATGCTTGGCTGAAATCAAGCATATCATCAACGAGCCCCTTCGGTAGCAGAGGTGGTGGACCGTCAACTGTGGAAGCTGTGTTCTTCTCGGGGTGGCATGGCAATGACTTCAATGTGCCAGGCTGGAGAGGCCCTTTTATAAAATGCTGGCGATAGTCCTAGGTAAGTGTCCCTGAGTCACCCAAGACTGATAATGTGGACTCTCGGTAGTCGAGACCCCTTCTGCTCATTTTTCTCCCCTTGGGGACTGGTTTAGTCCGCCTTTGTAATTGTGCACCGAGGCCTCTCCCCGGTTGATAGCCCAGTTTAAATTAAAAGGATGTTTGAGAATTAGTTGTACTCCACTTTCGTGCAAAGCTCAGAAGTGGCTGGGACATCTAGTCAATTCCCAAAATAGTTTGCTGCTGAGAAAACTCATAAACAGAATAATTTTATGAAAAAGAAAAACCATGTGCAGTAAACACATAAAAAGGCATTCAACAACATGCATTCTAAGAACTTTCATGAAGAATGCCATGCTCCGAAATCAACGAGTGTTAACTATCATTATTGTGGTAAGCATGGCCATTTTATGCATAGTTATTTTGTCATGAAGAAGGATGATAGAATGCATGCTAAAAGGTCTCATGATAGAAATTTTCACAATATTCAAAAAAAAAGATCTGAATGCTTTCACTATGGCAAAGTAGGACACACTATTGCATAATGTTGGTTTGCTAAAGGACAATGAAAATCTCACTCACGTGCTCAACATGTCAATTTTCCTACAAACCAACATGTTTTTAATAAAAATAAAGTTGCTTCAAAAGGCCAACACATCGTGTGTTTTATCTGTGGGAAGCCAGGCCATAGGACTAATGAATGTTGGCTAGCTATTGATAGAAGAAATTCTCACTCACGTTATTACTGTGGAAAGCATGGTCACACAGTTAAGGACTGTTGGCATGCAAAAGGGAAGAAAAATTTTCATGATAACAGACCTGATTATTCACAGAAATTCAAAAATCATACTTATCAGAAAAAATGTGAAAAATTTAGGATGTTGTCATTATTGTGGCCAATCTAGACATTAAATGTTTAATTATTATCTGATAAAAATTGATGACCTTAATGCCCTGAAATCATTGAGAACTCCTACTAGAGGAGTTGCTAACTCACAAGGACCCAAGAAGTCTTGGGTACCTATGTTTGTCAAATGAGAACTTGTTTTGCAGGAGTGCCTTGGAGTCGCAAGAAATAAAGAGGGGTTCAATAAGCCATGGCACCTGTGTATGGTAAAATACTAATTCCTGCATTCATTACTTTTGTTGTTGATTTTCAAAAATTTGATTCATTGTTGTGCCGCATACTATGTTTTAAATCTGTTAGTTAGAATCTCATGCTTCCATTTTTGTTTTTACCCTTCTAGTTGTATGCTTAAGGGGCAGTTGAAATAAATTTGATTGAATGAGTTCTCATGTCTACATATGTCATTTGCATGAAACATGTTTACATGAATGAATACATATTGATGTATGTGATGCATGTGACTTTTCAAGAGATGAGATTGATTAAGAAAATTGGGAAACATGCTTGCAAGAATGCATACGTGCATGTATGTAAATGCCTTGTTCTAAATGGCAATAGGTGTTGAAACATGATTGCATGGCAAGTCTAATTTGTCTTGAAGGTCAAAAATTCATGTTCATTTTACCTTGTTAAATGTGTGTGTTTTAAAGTTCATACAGGAATACAAGAAGATCCCTTGTTGATACCAATGCTTCTTTGATATCGATGTCTACACATCTTACATTCCAAAGAGACTGCATTTTATCTGTGTGCTCATGTCTTTCATATTCCTCTTGGAGTGAATGCCCTTCGTGTGTTCAAAGTGTGCTCAACATTTGAAATCTTCACATGTTAGAGTGGATGCTACTCATAGGATTCTTCATGTTAATTGAATGATTGAGCTCCCATACCATTGTATATATCTTGGATGCAATGGAAGATTTCTTGGTGTGAATTCCCCTCGCATTTAGAGAATGTATTGAAAGCTTGAAATATCCACATATTAGAATGGATCCTACTCACATGATTCTTCATGTTAATTGTATGACTGAGCTCCCATGCTTTTGTACATTTCTTCGTTGCTTGAAAAATGATGCAAGGATCATCAAAATGCCAAAGCTTGTGACTTATGTCTTCATGGAAACATTTCTTTGCGTAATGTGCATTTGGATGCTTGTGAAGTTATGGAGTTTTATGAGGAAGAATCAAGTTCAGAAGTTCTTAACTTTTTTACCTATGGTAACTTGATGTTCTTGTCATTTTGCAAGTTCAAGGATAATTTCTAAACCTTCACACATCTAGTGTATCATGGTAACATCTCTTGGTGAACTATGCCTTTTGATGGTTGTAAATAGAAGTTTAACACATGTTTGAGTGGGTTCATTGATACACTTTTTGAGTGAACAAGTTGAATGTGTTCTCCTTGATGCATATATTTTAATTCTCATCCAAATCACTTGATTTATCATGTCTTTCAGGATGAAGTTCATGATTAATTCTTAGTGGATCATGGTAATATCAAATCTCAATTTTACCCTTGATAAGTAGTAGTTTTCACTAGTTTCTAACCCACACTGGCATGGGTCGACCCATAGGGGTCGACCAAATTGGAGAGATTAACACACAAGTGGATGCTTTATGTCTCTCTTTTTTTTACTTTTCTTAAAAAGAAAGTGGTTTTTAGCAAATTTGAAATTCACATAAGGAGGGTAGGATCTAAGTTACAATTTCGATCACCGACGTGCCAACTAAGGTCACTTACCTCACCACGCATATGTCAACTATCTTCGAGAAAATTCAATGGTACAATTGGCCCAATGAACGAAGAGAGAACCCATCACTGTCGGTGACTTACAGAGGTCCCGATGGAGGAGATTCTAGTCCGTCGAGAGGAATTTCCGTACAGAGAGTCCTTCCTTCACCGAGAGAGGGTAGTTTCCTGGAAATGCAAAAGGGGGAGGATGCTCTAATGCATGCAATGCTACTGTATAACAGAGACACAAAAAACACAAGCAGAATAGGAAGAACAGAAAATGTGTAGAACAAAATAGGACAGAACAAATATCATAGAAATATGAAAATCGCGTCCACAAAGAAAGACACCTTTATAAGAGTGCATCTACTAGTCAAGACGTCTCTAAACACAGGCTGCCACGACCACTGGACGTTACTTCTAAATCCACGTTTGTCCACGGGGATGCTTATACAAATACGTGTCTTGGGCTATAGACACGTTCTCAGACAGAAAAGTACTTTTCCTGGACTCACTGAAGGAGAATAAAGAAGGACTTCCATAAATCAAACACATCCAAATATGGCAATCAACTGTATAAATGAATTGCTCTTTTAAAACCCGTTCTTCTTTTCAAAACAACGCAAACCTCTCAGGGAATCACAAGAGACTATGGGGGAGTGCACGAGGGATAGAAGTGAAAGTGCTACTGGGAGCACAACTATCACGCGCAAAGGCTCAATAAGGAGGGGCACACATAGGTGCCGAAAACACTCGGATAACCATAAGAAAATAAAAATAAGCCCCATCGTGATCACCAAAAGATGTGAATGTTGTCATGGGAATGACGGACGTGGCCGTAAAAAAGCACAAGAGTTGTTCTCCGCTGGTCCTAGTAGAAAGTAATGGGAAGAAATCAAATCATGCGTGAGTGCGTGTGTGTTGCATGATGTGTGATCGCCACAGGTCAAAGACCCCAAAAATGAAAGAGTGAGTGATCGCGAATATACCTCATAAGCGGGGGATTTGTATGGATTCCTTCGTGAAAGACCATTCGCTAGTCACCAGCTACTCGTCAACTGGAAACCCTAACTTGCTCAGCTTCTTCCTTCTTTCCTAGTCCTTCACCCGATCGGATAAGCACATTCCAACTCTCAATAGGCCATCCGCTGACTCTTACTAGTCATCACTGCATCTCGAGCCGATCCTCACTCGGACATCGTGTCCAATCTGATCCCACGCCAACTCTACCCTCTCAGAGAAGCACGACGAAACTAAATGACAGGATTCCACAATCCTCGATTCACAACAACTCTAGACTCAGGCTTACAAGGAAATCCTCCCATGTGAGTCATAGACCAGGGATCACCATCCAACGACAATGTCCCTCCAGGGGCTTCTACACATAGGCATCGTCCATTTCACAGTCTCATCCCATCTTCATCTCAATTATTCCCAATGGATGCCTACCAATCCTCGGCTCCACTCACGCCACAGATCCACAGGACACAACCTGAACAATCCATGGCACATATCTCTAGAACAGACAAGTGTCATCTGCTACCACAGCATCCTGGTCGATGACGCCGTGACCAACGCACGTGGGACCCCAGACAATATAGACCTTGCCATAGCCGACCACTTGGCTAGCCTCACCAGCCGCTCATAGCCACCAACTAGGACCCATAAACATCTCTCAGAGATCACAACTCGAGAACCATGATCCCATCCGAGCGCATAGCTTCCAACACAAGAATAAGGTACTCATGCAGCACATTTGCCATCATATTTCCTCAACTCTCCATTCTGCCAGTGCCACAACCCATAATGCCTCTAGCAACGGCATGGCATTCGACATGGCTCACACTGTGACGCCCCCTGCCCGCGATCCCGTATCAATCCGGTTCGGGGACGTCACAACGTATAGACGGATTGTTGTGGGCTAAGATATTTGCAAGGCGCTAAAGGCCAAACCATCACATAATTCAAAAATATAACCATACCATTTCCATAAGATAAACACATGAAATTTACATCGTATATAGTTTTCTATATGACTTTATCGAAATGTCATATTTACACTCATTATACAAAAGAAAACTAAATGTACTTATTATAGGCAGCGAAAATCCAAACTACGCTCGGGATCACCCTCTGACTTTTTACCCGTCGGAGTAAAAGTGTACGCTTATCAATTTTCTAAAATGATTAGACACAATCTTTTTTGTTTCTCTTATATTTGAATTTCTTTTATGAAATTGATATATTTACTTGTAGGCACAAAACTAGAGATGATGATATGGCAAAAAACCTTTGTTGTTGGGTAATAATGTAGGTTACTGGAGATATTGTACATATGCATGTAAATGGTAAATCATTATCATTATAAGTATAACATCCATATTGTTCTCTCAAAGTTCACCTAGTTAACTCTATCTAGATTGGCATGATGAAGCAACAGGAATACATTTCCACTTTTTAGACCTAGTTATTGTACTCCTTAGCTTAGTCAAAATTGATGCAATATCAAGTCTATGATGGGATATTAATATCATCATCAAGCATTGCCTCATTAATCTGGAATATGCATTAATTCCCTGAGGAGGTCTTGGGAAGTGGACATAGGCTCAGAATTACTTCGTGGCACTGCATGACATCCTGGACACTTGAAACATAGAGCAAAGCAGAAAAGAGAATCAAAAAAGGGCAAGGACTCAAATGTCTACTATGATTCCTCTTCTTTGCCTTTCTGCCATGCATAAAGGATGCCTCATCACACATTCAACAAGATTAGCTCCCTTGAGCCAACTTTTTCCTCCCTTACTAAGGTCTTCATTCTTTCTCGTGGTCTTAACCAATACTTCAAAGGCAACCCAGTTACATAAATCAATCCAAAGCATTTTGAACTGTCTGAATTTTTTCATTAAGTCCAAACCCAACTCTTTTCTCATTTACTAACTTCAATAAGATTAACCTTTTTTTGTGGATTCACATACAAGATACCCACAAATGGGTAAACTATAGTTGCCACACCACATTCATTGCAGCATTGCTGACGAACAAATATTTCAAGTGAGAAAAGAAATCCACAGACGAAATCTCATCTTGTCAAGGTTCACTGTGCTGCCGAGAACTGTAAAACTCCAGAGCCATGAACTCCTTGCAGAATACATGCCATTAGAATGGGGAAAGGGGCCTGAAGATGAATTCCACCAGACACCCAAAAATGCAACACGTGGTATTTCAGATAGTCATTGAAAGTAGAACGAGAATGTAGACACCAACAGATTCAGCTCCCGAACTCAAAATCCCCTACTTCTCATCCGAAAAACGATTCTTAATAATGATAAAGTTCGAAGTGGGTTTCATCTACTTGTTTCAAAGCTGTCGAAAGTTTTGACATGTGAAGACCCGGACACGGGGTCGTTTCCGCGGATCGATGCGCGCGCGACACCCCTCAGGTCCCTCCGGGGACGTGCCGATACGGGAGGTATGCGCGGACGGACCCTTCTCCTTCCACTCCTGATCAGCACGCTAGCCGCGGTTCCGGCCTCCGCGGCGGAAACCGCGAAGACGGAGTCCGCGAAAGTCGCGAAGGACGCGATCGCGCTCCTGGACCGGGTTCCCGCCGGTCGCCGCATCCTCACGCGCGCCGAGAATTTCTGGAACGAGACGACGCGCGAAGGCCTCCTTCGGCACCTCGCTTACGGACCGGTCTCCCGCACGGACGCCGTGCTCACGCGCCACTACCATCCCGACACGGGCCAGGAGATCCGCGAGCGTTACGTCACCGTCGTCCTCCGGAAGGATCAGGCGATGATGGACGTCGCGATGGACCTCGCGCACGAGCTCACGCACGCGACGACGCCGCCGACCTGGGATCCGTACGATCCGAAGCTCACCGCCGGACGCTACATGAACGCCGCGCTCGAGGCCCCGGGCGGGGAGATCGACGCCGTCTTCACCGAGTGCGAGGTCTCCGTCGATTTCCGGCGCGAGCTCGATCTGCGTTCCACGCGCTGCGACCGCTACACGGCCCTGCACGGAAACGCGAACGCGGTCGTCGTCGACCGCGCGAAGATCCGGGCCGACTTCTACCGCGTCGGCCGGTGGGAACCCTACGTGCGAAGCCGTCTCGGGAAGGAATCGGAAATGTTCCCGCTGCTGAGCACGAAGGCGCCGGAGCTCTATTCCGCGACGGGCGGCGCGCCGTATCCGGTTTCGCTCATGCGCGAGTACGACGAACTGAATCGCGTCGCGTGCGAGAACGTGCGGAAGCGCGGCGACGGACGTTCGCCGGCGTCGGTCGTCGTCGACGGCGCCGATTCGGCGTCGACCGCGAGCCTCGGCGAGCGCTGTCGCGGGGTGAGTTTCTCGTCCGCCCAAACCAAACCCTGACGCGATGCCTCACCCGAGGGCGTGCTAAGCTCGGAGCCATGGCCCATAAGCTGGGTTTTCTCCCCACTCTGCCGTCGCTGCTCGCCGAACCGGGAACCCCCTTCATTCATCGGGATCTTTCCTGGCTGCAGTTCAACGAACGCGTCCTGAACGAGGCCGACGAGCGACGCGGTCTGGAAGCGTTTCTCGTAATTCAGCGTCGCGCATCCCTCGCACATCGAATCGTAGAAGAAATGAACGCGCGTGAAGGAGACCTTACAAACGTAGCACTCGCGCGGGCGCTGCAGCTCGCCCACGGTCGGCGCGGTCCCGGCCGCTTCGGTCGCGGATCCGATCAGTTTCGGCGGCGGAACGAAGACGGACTCTTTCCGCGCGGCGCGGATCGAAGTCGCGGCGCGGACGACGCGGTCCTTCTCCTCGCGGCTGCGTTTTTTCTGGCTCCGCATCGCCTTGATCCGGCGGCAGGTCTCGAACCCGCCGATGCCGGGCATCAGCACGTCGAGGACGATCAGGTCCGAGCGGTTGCCCGCGAGGTAGGCGAGCGCCTCCTCGCCGGTTTTCGCGACGGTGACGACGTGTTTTTCGACGTCGGCGAGCGCCTTCGAGGCGGCGAGGCGGTCGAGAGCCTTTTTCGCGCTGGGGCTGCCGTCGTAGGCGAGCAACGCCTTGGTCGGTCGCACGAATTCGCGGTTGGCGACGAAGACCGGTACGCTGCCGGCGCGGACGACGCGTTCCATGTTCGGGCCGAGGTGTCCTTTCGCGAAATTCGCGTTTTCGCCGCGTTTTCCGAGGATGACGTAGCGCGGCGGTTCGTCGCTCTTCTCGAATTCCTCGACGCAGTCCACGAGGACGCCGGTGCGGCGGTGGAAACGGATCCGGTTCCCCGCCCCGGCCTTCTCGAAAATGTCCCTTGCGGCGGCCTCGAGCACCCCGGCCTTCTGTTTTTCGATTTCCTGAAGCTGCGACGTAAGCGCCAGATAAGGCTGCGCGCCGAGGCTGCCGCCGAAGTCCGCGATCAGCGGGGTTTCGTATTGCCAGAGTTCCGAGACGTAGAGCGCGTCCACGTCGGCGTCGAGCGTCGTGGCGAGCCACGCCGCGTATTGGCAGCAGGAGCGTCCGTATTGGGAGCCGTCGAGACAGAGAAGGAGTTTGGGCATGGTGGTGGAAAGGTTCGTGGCGGTCCGGCATCCCTGCCGGAACGGTGTCCCCGAATCCTGCCCCGAAGCAGCGTTCCGGACAATCCCTTAAAACCGTTCCGGCCGCCGGTCCGGGCTTTGGACACTCCTTTGACATCCGCACTGGCCCGTCCGTCGTAACATAAAAGTAACTCCCCGAGCAGCACAGCGCCATGCTGGCCGAGCAGGAGGCCGGCGCCGCCGCCTACTACGTCCTCATCGCCGCCGACGGCTCCTGATTGCACATGTTCCAGAACGAGCCTACCGGAGATTGACGTAGGCCGCATTCACGGCTCGTCCATACGATTTGTCGCTGAATCCCGGATTTTCCGTTTCCAGGATGACGACCGCTTCCTCAAACGAGTGTCTGGCTTCAGGATAGCCATAGTACGCAAGTCCTACTTCTCCCGCGGCGCTCCACATCTTGTCCACCAAAGCCAGGGCGCGCTCGTAGTCAGACTGACTCAATTCAGGCAATACTTCCGACACGTCGAGCGCCGGGGGACGCTTCGGTCCGTAGTAGCGCACCCAGCTGTTGTAGAGGAAAAGCAGGAACACCGCATCCAGCAGGCCAGCCGCGCGAATTTCACGAATGTACTCTGTGCGTTCTTCATCCTCTGGTTCTTCCGCGGTTTCGTCGCTCGTGGTTTGTAGGTCATGCAGATGCGGTTCGCTCTCATGCGCGGACGACAACTCTGCCGCGTCCGCAGGGCGATGCACAGCATGGATGGCGGTCTGGAGCTGAGACAGGAAACGCTCAAAACTTGCGTTGTCGGCGAAATGCCCCTGAACGATCCTGGTCTGATTCGTACCGTGACGGACGATCAGCGTGCGCGTATAGCGGCCTTTGTGCATCGCCAGCCCGGCGATATCGTCGAGCGGCACCACCACAGTCGGTGCTCCTGGCAGCAAGCCCGGAACCGTGACGTCCTTTTTCGAAAGGACGATACACCGGCTTTTTTGCTGCGACAGGCGCAATGCGTGGACGCCTAAGAAAAGCGGCCAGAGGCAGGCCGCAACAACGAACCAGTAAAACGCGGTCGCGCTAGCGGTATCCAGCGTGATGATTCCATCGATGGCCAGTCCTGCGTCGTTGCTCATGGCCAGGCTGGCCATGAGCACGATGCCGGCGAGAAAGAGTTTCGAAATCGAGACATTGGCGGCGACACCGAAGATGAGGCGTGCGGCTGCGAGTCGCACATCTGCTCAGCCGCTGATGCCGTGCTGGCTCTGCTGATCGGATGCCTGGGAGATGGCGTCTGCACGAACCCGAAGTGTCCCGTACACGGCATCAAGGAGGAACCCAGTGACCAGCCCGGGTGACGGATGCACAGAGGGCCAGACAGAAGAGGAAGATAAAGGTGAAGGTAAGAGGAAAGAGTGATGACGGTGGTGACTGAAGGGGAGAAGAAGGAAGACGGAGGAAAAAGAAGGAAAGGTGGGGGTGGAGTTTGGCGGCAGCACTCGCGGGAGATCTCAGCGGCGGCAGAGAGTAGCAGGGCCAGAGAAGGGGGCGTCACCGGCGGAGGCAGGCGAGCAGGCGAAACAGGGTCACTACCCAGTTCACGAGCACTGCTCCCCCAGCGGAGGCAGGTTGCCTCTGCTGCTGCAGTGGTGGGCGGCGGACGACGCTCCGGCTGCCGGCGTGACACTCGTGGCGATCCTCAGCTGCTGCTGGTGGTCGCAGGCGGGCCTGAGGCCGGAGTCGGCTGCGTGACCGGCCCTAGTCGCCTGCGGGGCCGGAGACGCCTTTAGTCGAGCACGGAGGGGTGCTGTGCAAGGGCTGCCGATGGTGTCATCGGGGCACCTTCAGAGCTGCCGTGCACTTGCGATAGCGTACAGAGGAAGAGAGAGAGCAGAGGAAGGAGACAAGGTGGATGGTGGAGTCGAGGAAGGAGAAGATATGCAGGAGAATAGAGGAGGCTTACTGTGTCGTAGGGTGAGTAGAGAGAGAGAGGAAGCGAGGAAGAAAACAAGGGTTTCACATCCTAGGGCTTCACGCCTTGACCTAGGGCTTCGCACCCATTGGAGGATAGCTGGCGGCTCTCATGCAATTTCTTTCATTCAACAATTTCATTGACCTAAAATTTGATATTACATTGTCATTTATAGAGGATGCAACCCTAATAGTTCTCTCAGACCCAATGACCAAAATACCCCTAAGATCAAAAATAGCACAAAATCGCACTAAAAATAGAGGAAAATAAAAAATATATGATATTAGTTCCAAATGAGCCCAATAAACTATGAAAAATTAAAAATTTAATCTTACCCACTTATGACTACTAGATTAGACTCAAATAAAATAAAAATACATAGTAAAAATGAAAATGAGCTAATACGACCCTGATTGTCATCCGTGTAAATAGTGCTATCGTGCAAAATGCCAATCGAGTCCGTCGTCTGATGTCACTAGTCTCGCTCCGCGTCAACTTCACTGTCTTGTAGTGCCTGGCAATTTTCGTCCTTACAAGAGCAGTCCAAATGGAATCCTATAAATGTGTGTTGTCCTAAGACGCGTTAATTTTAGTCCAATGTCTTGTAAAGCCAGGCTCTTCTGCGTCTCACAAGGGCTTTAAAACAAGCTGGCAGAGCAGATCCTGTGTCAACCTAATGACTTAGGTTAGGGGAGCCACATGGCAATACTCAGGAATGTTCCCAGACAAGTGTAACACATGATTTTTCTTCAACCTCACACAGGATTTCCTCTGAGGTGCATCCGCTGGGTTGAAGAAATATGCAGCGGTTTCTTTTTTTGGAACATGGAAATATGCTGGGGTTCCATGGGATTGTTTCTGCCACATTGCAGGAATCAATGGCTGGTCATTCCAATTCCTCCGCACAAAGGGCTAGACATAACGGATGAAGATTCAAAGGTTGAAACAGGAGAAAATGACAAATTCAGAGCCTCGATCCATATCTATGTGGCTCTACAGCTAATGTGGGAGATGGTCTCCGCTATGGCAGAACTGGTAATTCATTTACCCTTCGTGAGTGCAACTTCCAAACTTTGTTCCTGATAAGGACATGAGCTTTGCTACTCATTTTTGGGAATGACAAATGTATCATGTATCCTCCATTTATTTCTCCAAAAAAAAATAAAGTATCTGCCATTTTCAAAAAGTGGGAAGCATGTCAAGATTAAAAACGGGGGAACACTTGGCCATGAATCAAGGTTCGACCAGGACTTTTTTTGTTAACAACCAGCAAATGCCAAAGGAAGATGCTGGAATGCAATTCATTGATGACTGATGGCTCATGGCCAGGAATCTAAAGAGAGAAATACCAACGACCAGACTAGCAGGGTTGTAACTGATGATGTTCACACATCACAAAATACATCGAGTTAATTGCGTATTTGGGGAGCACTTTTTTAAAAAACTCTTTCTACCTAAAAAATTATTGTGCCAGTTTTTGACTCAAATTTTAAAGTCAATGAAAACTGGTAAATACCTGTCTGACAAAAATGTCAGTATTTTTAAAATTGTGTAAACCTGCTTGGCATAAACCTTTCATGCTCTTTGTTCCGTTAAAGTGACAGGAATACCATGGTGCACCGTCTCCAATTGCAATGCATTCCAGAGCTGAGGAACATAGGTACTGTAAATAAAACAGTGTCTCCAATTGCAACAGCCTGGAGACCCCCCCGGGCTTCAGCGGGTTGGTCTGTTCTACAGCGTGAACGAAATTCCACCAAATCAAATGGTTGGAAGCAAATCGGAGCGCAAGCAACCCGCCTGGCTCTCCTTGTTGTAAGGCCAGCAAACTGTAGTAGAGCCAGGTGTGGAACCCACCAGCCCACATCACGGCATTCCATGTCGGCACAACCGTGGCCATCTTCCATTCATGAAACCCTCAACCCCCCCTTCCTCCCACACAACCCCCCAACCAGGTGGCTGCCACCCCTGTAGTGGCAGCACCACTAGGAGACCATGTCGGCCGCCCCATCCCCCGCAACCCCCTTCTCTCATTTTCCCTTCCTTCTGGTAGCCTCCGCTGCCACTGCCAATCCCCTGGCATGCCACTGCCAAGCCCCCGCAACTTTCTTTTGCAGGCAGAAGATGTATATGCCAGACATCAACCTAAGTGGCCCTGTGTTGGGCAGCAGCAACAACTGTGACAGACCATGGCAGCAACAGTCAGTAGGTTTGTTCCCCTTCTTTCTTCTTTCGTCTTTCTTGCAACCAAGGAGGACCGGCTTGAGGATCAGTGACCTGAAAAGCGACAAGTCCGATCCCCAGCCAACTCAGGCTGAGTCAATTTTAATATATTCTTACAGCTAAAAGTTATATAAAATAATGACAAGGCTCTTCTGCAAGTTCAACAAATATCCTTCACCTTTTCGGCCTATACAGAACGTTCTTTTGCAAGCAGAAGATGTATGCGGTGGCCATCAACGGTAAGTGGCCCTGTGTTGGGCAGCAGCAGCAACTGTGACAGACCATGGCAGCAACAATAGGTAGGTTTGTTCCCCTTCTCCCTTCATTCTTCTTTCTTCTTTCTTCTTGACTGGCTCAGATCGATTTGGCTGAAAAATGACCGGATCAGCTGATCTGGGCTTATCCAATCTGACATGTCCAACCATCCTTCCAACAAATGCCATCTCTGCCGTCAATGACCTTTTTTTCCGTATATCTGTCAGCAGACAACTCTCCCCCTAGCCTAACTGGGCAAACACCACCTTCACACACGATCTCCTTCTAAGCCATATGCATACGTGCTTTCTTTTCATTTTTTTTATCTTTTTCTTTTTGATTAATTTATTTCCTCTATCTATTCAAGGACCTGTTGAATCTGGCCTTGCAAAACAGGAAACGGGCAGTTCTCAGTCTGAACTGGAACCGAGATCAGAACTGGCCCCCGCTGGTTTCAAAACCTGTTCTGTTTCTGCAATACTTGTGGACCCGAATTGTTCAGAATGGGGAATAAATGGCTAAAACTAGTTGAACTTGGCCAATACGTCTGGAACTAGCCAAGAGGTCAGATTCCAAAATCCAAGTTTTGATTCCTTGTCACACAGGTGGTAGAATTAGGGAATTGAACATGTCCAGGAGGTGGCATATTCCAATGGAAAAGCAAGACAGCAAGTGGTCAAAGAACTTGGAGACCTACATTGTAGCAAGGAATGCAATATCAGATCTTTGCATCATCTTAGAAGGCTGAGTAGCAGCCTAATTTAGGGAAGTAAAAGAGATGACAGTTTCCTAGTTTATGCAAGGGGCTCAAGAGAGTTGCGTAGCATTACTCACACTAGGGATTTAGGGGTGGCCAAATGAGCATTCTGAACTAGAACATTTGAGGATTTATGGTCCTAGGAAGAAAGAAAAACTTGCAAGATACACATAGAAGAATGACAGTTACATAATCTCTCAGTCTAAGATCATCATTCCTGGTCATGGTGGAATTGGAATATGTCTTGTACTTGGTGCGGGTGTGCACTTTCTTGGAGCTGGTGTTGTCTGGTTTCTTTCCATTACCAGCGGCTTTATCGAGGACAAACTCCCTTTAGATTTGACAGATGGTGGACTGCAGTGAGCAGTTTTGACCGGACACGCAATTGGAGGGAGCATCTTGCAGGAAGTGAATAACAGGTGTTAGAGTGTAGAGGTCATTAGCTATCATTACGTCCACATGAGTAGTTGTCAAATAAGGATGGAACTATATGAGAGCCTACGGAGAAAATAAGTGACATGGAAGCAAAGTGCTACAGCTACATGGTAGAAAGGAGGACACTGTATACTAATTTTTTTCTCATGCTGTTGCCAATGAATGTAGATATATGAATGCCATCAGAGCCTATGGATGGGGGCGAAATAAGACAAAGTGTTTATGAAATGGAAGCGGTAAATTCAGTGGTGGAGCCAGAATGATGTGACAGGGGGCAAACACACTCAGTCTGAGTAGAAGCATCTTGAGTTGGAGGACCGTGTTGAATGAGTGCAAAATTCTGAATTGAAGCTTGCAACTCTTCAGCATTATGATTTATTCTCTGAGAAATTGTTCCTAGGTTGCGATCTATGGATAGATGTCGATCAAGTAGAGCATCGTGAAAGAGTTCCATCTTTGCACTAAGTACATTTGTGAGTGTGCGGATCATATCCGCAATATGAGTAAGTTGTGCATCATTCTGAGATGCCTTAATAGAGACTTGAGAGGATGAAGTTGGGTCTACAGGATACCATCTGTCTTCTTGATCTTCAACAGCTGGTTGTGGGTAGTGATCTTTGAACACTTCAACCATGTACTTGATATCATCAGTGATCATCTATAGTTTGTCTTTTATCTGGGCATAGTATCTTGCCAGACAATCATGCTGAGCCTTGGTATCATGAAAATATTCTGCAGCCATGGTCAGTTTCTAAGTGTGACTATTAAATCTGTCACTCATCCTCCCAATTTGGTTTCCAGCTATATGAAGACTCTCGGAATGTCTTGGACTAACTTGGGGAAGTTTTTGTTAGTCTGCTTGTTGTCTCTCTGAATTCCAGTAATTCTACTATTCATTTCCATCCTCAGATGAGTTAACTGCCATTCAATTTTTTTCAAAATTTCCTTCATACAAGAGTTGACTTCCCCTTTGAACTGTATCATCTGATGTTCAAAATGATTGGACTTTTCTTTAATGGCAGAGTGTACTAGTCCAATTTGTGTAGATATGTACCTATAGAGAGTACCGTTCTCTTGAACAGAAGATGTGGAAAGTCCAGAGGTCTGAGGATCCGGTGCTACTACTTGTCTCGCAGGAGGGATGATCTGATGTTGTTATTCTGGAGATGCTTGAGGCTCTTGATGTTCTTGTTGTTCCAGTTGAGCTTCAGCTACTTCTTGAACTTCTGGATCTGCAGGAGGTGGTACCTCTTGTTCTATCTCAACTCTTTTCCTGTACTGCTAGATCTGCTAGAGGTAATGCGTCTTGTTGAATCTCTACCTACTGCTCCAACTGTTGAGCCTGTTCTACAGGTTCATCTGATTGAGGTGGAAGGTTTCCAGGTAACTACCTTTGTATTTTCCCTCCAACCTTTTTGAATTTCATAAACTTCCCAACGAAGTCCATGGTGTAGACGACGTCTGCGCGGCTTTTCCCACAATTGGCATCATAGGCAGCCCTTGTGCCAGCATTATCGAGCCATGCTCGAGGGATTGCATTCTCATTGAGCCGGTAGGCGTCGGTTTTCTTTTAGGCATCTTGAACACGGCAAGTAGATCAGTGACAATCGATGTAGAACGGCGACCCTTTCGGGTCGCCCTTTAATCCAATGACGCTCACTGGCAAAGGTGTCGGCGGCCGTCTTCGCCGCGAAAGAGTCCGCTTACGCATCCTGCAAGGCGGAGGATTTCGCGGCCCGATCCCAGGGTGAAGCGCGCCGGCGGCTCGGCCTTCGCCGGATGGCCGCGCACCCCGTCGGCCAGCCATCGATACCGAGAAATTCGGTGACCGGTTCGAGACGCCCGAGTCGGCTGAGACCGGCGGCGGCGAGGATCACGGCGTCGAGCACCCCCCACACGGTCTGGCTTTCGACCAGCTTCGTGTTGAGAGGAACGTTCAGCCAGATGACGCCGAGGATGATGACTGCCAGGATGGCACCACCACCTGCGATACTCCATCCGACCCAGCGACTCCATGTCTGACCGTTGAACTGGTGAGCGATGTGAACGCCCACGAAGATCAGGACCAACATGAGGATGGCGACGACACCCGTCCAGAACCCCAGCAACCAGCTGAGGTGGAACTTCGAGGTGTTCGCGAGCCACCAGCCGAGGATCAGTAGGGCCACGATCACGATGAACGCGATCGCGACCAGTGTGTTCCGCAGCCAGTCGGGCAGCTTCAGTGCCGTCGTGACGACGCCGCTGAAATTTGTAAGACGACGCTCATCGGTTTTTGTGGTAAACATTATTACTCCTTACTCCCCTGGGTTCATTAGTTTTGCGCGGAGCGCAGGTTTGCGTTTCCGCGTTCTGCTACCCGGGGGAATTCGGGAGCAGCATATCTATCCGTTTTGAACAGGTAGACGTGCTGCTCTCGAAAAGG
The DNA here is from genome assembly GCA_024336825.1 of Amorphophallus titanum. Lineage (NCBI taxonomy): Eukaryota > Viridiplantae > Streptophyta > Magnoliopsida > Alismatales > Araceae > Amorphophallus > Amorphophallus titanum. Next base: position 9,273,018 of record JANBPO010006859.1, on the reverse strand, counting down.
AGTAAACGAGCAAGTGTGAGTAATCTATAGCGTATACAGTGCCAATCAACTAGTGAAAGGCGATAAAACGTCCTCCACCAGGACATGCACTGTAATGATCTGATTTGTTAACGACCTCACCTCTGTAGTAGGCCTCACACCATACTCGAGAATGAATGTCATAAATTTACCACAAAAACAGCAAAAAGTCAATAATGCTTATGGATGGCAGAAGCTCAGACGCGCGTGTTTTAGGCGCACTTGAATATATAAGCGTATTGCCATTTCACGACCTCTTTGCTGGACGTGATCTGGCAGTTCGCGCGCCCGCTGTCATCAAGCCACTTTCGCGCGGCGGGCCGCAGTGATGCAGCCGTAATGCCCGAACTGGCGCCGCCAAGGGTGACACCTTCAGCCAAGCCTGAACCAACACCTTTGCCGATGCTTGGCGTGACCATGATGCGGTCTTTGCTTGGATGTTCAAATATTCGGTACGACACGCCATCAAGCGTAAGATGGTTGGTGGTAGCACTGTAAGACATTGCCTCGCCAAGGCCGCTTGATGTCGAGCATCCGGTAAGCGTTCCATGTCCGGCGAGCATTCCGGCAAGCAATGCCGCTGCAACAAACGTTTTCATTTTTCCTGCCTCCTTATTAGCGGTGTGCCAATGACCATTATGTGGCCAATTCATCGGCTGCGCGCTCGTGATGTTGCGTTTGATATTGCCCCCCGCTCTTTAGCGGGGCCTTCTGCCGTTACCGGCTTTACGCAGGTCATAGCATCAGATGCAGGAATATGGAAGGTCAAACTTGGCAACATCATCGTAAAATCGCGGGAAGAAGTTTTAACATGGCGTGCAATTAGCACGCTATTGGAAGGCAGGCTCAATCCAATAGTTATTCCGCTGTGTCGAGCGTTCCAGCCCCTGCCCGATGTGTATGATGACGACGATGTTCCGCACGACGACGACACCCCTTTTGACGATGACACCGAGTACGACGCAGCGGTAATTGATGCGACGATCAATGGTGCGTTGTCTGTTGGCGCGGTGGCCGGTTCGATAAACATTGCCAACGCCGGCACGATTTTACCTGGTCAGCATTTTTCATTTTCCGAACGACTCTACCGGCTTCGCACTGTCGAGTACACGAGTGCGACAACTGCCGACATTACGTGGCGGCCGATTCTGCGTGAGACGGTAGCAGATGGCACCGCGCTAAATTTCGATAACCCAATCGTACGCTGCCGTTTAGCCACCGACGACGAAATGGATTTGGAATTGCAGGGTCGTCGGCGAGCGACACCAACCATAAATTTCATTGAGGACGTGTAGCGCCGCGCTACGCGACGCTGTGCATGTACGATTTCTTTACGGCTGAGCAAGCCGCCGCGCCCCCAGCCCCAGGCGGTGAGCGTGTTGCCGCCGGCGTCGATCCACAGGCCGAACTCGCCGTTGTTCGCGAAGTTGCCGTAGGTGAAGAGTGTCTGGTGATTCTGCGACGACGTCTTGAACCACAGCTCGATCGAACGCGACGCGGCTCCGGTCGGCAGCCCCGTCGGCGACGTGTCCTGCAGGTAGTCGTTGTTGCCGTCGAGGGCGACCGCGGTGTCGGGATCGTTCAGCGGATCGCCGGTAACACCGAGCACCGGTCCGTTGATGTACCTGGGGTTCAGGCCCCCGATGCTGTCGGCGGCGGTGGTTGAACCGGCAGCGTCCCCGAAACGAAGCTGGTTGGTAACGCCGGTGGTCTCGTACCGCACCGCGCCCGCGTAGTCGACCCATGCGGTGTTCGGGCTGGTGATCGTCGCGGTGTTGCCGACCTGGTCGGTGAGCAGGTACCGGTACTGGTAGCAGGTGGCGTTCGAAACGCTGTTGTCGGTGTACGGCGAGGTGGGGTTCGCGCTGCCGACGTTGCTGAACGCGGTGAAAGCCAGGCATGCGCCGTTCACGAACCGGGCGGATGCGCGCTGCAGCTGCGACGGTCCGGTAGCGAGCCCCGAGCCGGCATCCGATCCGGTGAACGTCACGGTCACGTACCTGCCGACCTGGTAGCCGTTGGTGTAGCTGATCGATCCGGTCGGCGGCGTCGTGTCGTTGACGAATGTCAGCGTCGTGGTCGCCTGGTTGTTGGCGACATCGCGACCGGTGACGATCTCGGTCGGCGAACTGGTAGTTCCCGCGGTCCAGCTGAACGGCGTGGAAACATATGGCCCGCCGGTCGGTGTCGAGACCGTCGACGGCGTGGTGGTCCATCCTGCCGAGGCGCCGCCGAGCGCGGCCGTGCTGCTGGACGCCGGACCGGACCCGCTGTCGGCGACCGCGTTGCGCGACCTGCTGGTGTGTCCGCAGCGGTTCTTGCTGAAGCACGTGCTCAGCTTGTGGGCGCGGCCGGAGCCGACGGAGACGCACCGCTTCAGCGCGATCGTCTATGGCTCGCTAGTCCATCGCGTGCTCGAGGTGTTTCTCGTCGAGCACGGCGCGGCGTTCGGATCGCGCGAGGAGACGCTCGCACAGTGGCAGCAGCTCGCCGAGGATGCCGCGGTCGCGCAGCTCGAGGTGTTCCCATGCGAATGTTAGGTATGCCATTAGCATCAGCTATGGCATAACTGTTTGCTAGTAGGGGCAGCTCTCTAATAGAAAAAAACTCCAAATTACACCCCATGTGAACTGCATGATTTGCCAAGGCATCTGCAAGCTGATTTTGCTTCTCTGTATGAGTGAACAATGGTGCAATGAGAAGGAGCGCAAGGCAACAGGGTGTATCGGGCGGGGAGGATGACCCTTCGCGGGTCACGAAGACCCAGCAAGGGCCACGATACTAGAGCCGGGTAAGTCATGGGCCCCATGAGAGGACCAGGTGGCTTGACCCGATAGGCCTGACCTGGCCCCCGAATCCACCATGCCACGAGCCAGCCCAGTCGATGAACCGAGACCATGAACAGTACCCACCCGCACACGGTTCGAATTCAAATCGCCCGCCCAAACCGGTTCCAGCTATATGTCTTCAACCTTTGGCCTCGACCCCTGCCACCCTAGCTGTGGTGGCGGCGCAACCGGCAGATCTTCCATCACCCATAGCCGGACAACGTAGTTGACGCCGGCTAGGTTGATGGTGATGACGGAGGGGACCGCCGCCAGGCTGACCAACTGGATGATCGCAGCAACCGCCGTCCGCAATCCCAGCGTCATAAAGCCCAAACTGCCCCTTTGCACTCAGCCAAAGCTCCGGACCAAGAATGCTGCCTTCTGCATCACAGAGATATAGCAGGATCCCTTCGAGGATGATGCCTTTTTTAGCTGAACCATTTTTAGGAAGTTGATTGTGATGAAACCACGATTGGCTGAAGTTACCAGGAAGAAAGCCAAAAAAACAGCAGTTCAAGAAATATGACCAAAAAGAGAAATTATATGTTCCTAAACATAAACGAACTGCCTAGTCAGCACAAATACTTCCGCATCCAGAATTGCTCAATACATGACATAAGTCTGGATGGCTCCATTCAACAGAGAAATAATTCCCAAGAAAATATGCACACCTGTAATCAAATGAAGGGAAACACCAGTGCAGAAAGTTCACTAACAGTTCAACAGTTGTAAGATCTGCTACTGCAGTATCCTTTAAGTGAGTGTGCTGGACCTACATTACAATATAAGTGTTGACCTTCAGCAAATAACTCAAAAATAGATAATGCAAATAAATATTCGCACATCCAATATATGTAGCACAAATCTAGAAGATTGTGGCTAGATAGGACATCATGATTAAGCGAAAAAAAAATTAACGATTTAAAATAAAACTATTGTAGTCACATTGTGTCGGGGTACCACGTTAAGAAGGTAGTCCCTATGACCACCGCGACCTTAAATAGAAAGCCATTTCTAGAGAGCAAAGCCTAAAACAGTGATACCTCTATCATAAAACTCCAAATACATGCAATAGAAGCAATAAAAATTGGGAAAAACTATGTAGACATGAACAAGACATGCCAATGAACATTTTTACATGCATTAATTAGAGTTTAGCCTGAGAGTTCACCTACCTTAGAGTCAGATTAGGGTAGAAGAAGGAAGAAGAACTCGCAATGCCTAACCCTCGATCCTCTACCATGATCCACGCCCAAGCACGACCCCAACACGCTCTCCCACCTTAGCCACGAGCTATTAGGGTTTGCTAGATTGATCTAGGGTCCTATTTATAGAGCTAAACCACCCATAGAGTCTTAATCAAACTAAGGAATCCTAGATAGGGAACACCAGCAAAAATTTTGATCTCTAACCAAATTCAGCACCGCAAGCCACCATCGAACCCTAATTAACTAGGGTTTCCATTGGAAGACTGCCCCACCTATGTGGATTAGGGTTAAGATTCAAAATTAGGCCCAACTATTAGTGTTTTAGCCTATTTGCCTACTTAGTATTAAGGAATTTAGGAAATTTCAAATTTAGAATATTAATTCCATCTTAAGACCATTTAAACTTGAAATTACCAGCCCACTAAGCTCTTAATAGTTAATCAATTCACTATTTTCATTACTGCAAGTGTTATATAACTCATAATAATTACATCTAAATTATTCTTATTCCACTTAAGAAATTACATTTATTTATTTACCATGTTATTTTAATCCGGGTTACTACATGGACATGTTGTCTTAGGGCTAGAAATGCATCTGAGGGTCAAAGTTGTAACGAGAATGTTGTTAGATCAACTTTGTTATGTCGAAATGATATAGCTCGGATCATGAGCTATCTGTTGGCATTTATATTTAACGATTTGATATATTGCAATAGTATTTTTGGTGCCGAGAGGACGGAGAAAGACGAGAGGTCGGCCTAGAGGACATAGATGTGAGGTGGCTGAAAGCTTGACACAGGTTTTTTTTTTCCTAAAAAGAAAAGTAGATGCAACTGAAGAAATCAAAAAAAGTAACCGGCCCTTCTTCTACCAAGACTACTGAGCAAAAACCCCCTTCACTAAGGGCAACAATGAAAAGACCGTACTCCTTTCCCCAGGACAAGATGCAAATTCTATTCGAGTGGGCTCTCAAATACAACAAGGTCGTCCTCCTAAAACCTTAGAGGTCAAATGACAATGAAAGAAAAGATGACCCTCGATTTTGCCCCTATCACCAAAAGAGAGGGCATCTTATCGAGAACTGATATGCATTTAAAGACATCATGGAGGACCTGATCCAAAGTGGTGAATTGCAACTAAGGGAATTTAGGGTGGACCAATCTCGTCTTCATCAATTACCTGTCTTTAACATGGCAGCCAACACGGCCTCTCAATATTAGCTAGAACAACACATCCTCTGAAGGGCACTGTAAGCTCCCTCCACTGTGGTAAAAAGTCGAACAAAATGAAAATGGTGCTCCACCCCAGGAGCAACTGTTGAAGACAACAGGAGAGATAAAAGATGTTGTGCGGCCGTTCAATGCACTGTCGGCTTCATTCAAGCCAAGCAATTCAAGAATGAAGCCAACCCATGCTAGGAACAATTGCAAGATGAGGAAGATGCAAGGAAGAATCCCTTTCTGAATGAAAAGACCTAGTGCGATGCAACTGTTGCTCTACATATTTGAGCACATGATGAGGGATGCTCAACTCTATCTCAGGGAGATGTACTCCTACCCTCCACCAGCCCCTCACTGGTCACTCCGCGTGAAAGGGGGGCAATTGAGTAAACAACTGTCAAATGGGACCAGTTCACCCAAGAGACACTTAGCAACATACTCCCTCCCTGGAGTCAATAGAAGTATAATTCCAATAATGCACACCTGACAAGGGGTAGGAATGAAAAGGTCTTTAGCCACAATCAAGCTTTAAAGTGCCACTGGGCACAGCAAGACTCTATTCTACACTTTAGGGGGGGGCTATCAACAATAGAGAAAATGATGGAGTCCAATGGCTAGATTTCCCCACTACTATCTAATGACCATTCATAATAAGCTACCTAATGGAAAGAGCTACTCTGGGCAACTCCTCTCCAGCTATACACCCTATCCTGGGGGCATAAAAAGGGAGAGCGAAGTCTCCAACTATCTACTTTGTCCCGGGGGTGCAGCAAAAGAAAAGGATTTTCATTGTTCTTCATCCTATGACTATCTATCCACTTGGATATATCTTAGGGCAATTTATGTGGACCTTTGATAATGATGTTCTATAGGTTTGGATTAACTGCATTTACAGATGTGCACGTACTGCCTAACAACTTAGAGAGATCAGAACCATCAAATAGTAGTAGATGATCCATTGAAAACTCAGACAATTAAAATAATGATTATGCACAACGAACAGCAGGACCTTCTCTACAGATTGTTGAATCCGATCTATCAGAGACCTGCTCTGATACCAATTGTTAGGTGCACTGCTACGATCTAGAGGGGGTGAATAGATCCTAGCTATAATATATTCTCGATTTAAAAATTCTGGACCAATCTAACCAATCAAAGCCCGATCACACAGATCATATGTCAACTACTTAACATGTTGTTATAAAATGGTGCAAATCTAATGCGGAAGATAAGATCATAACAAACTCAACGACATGCATATTAGGCAGCCATTCTGTGAAAGGGGTAGAAGACAAGGAGCAATCTCACAAGCAAACCACACTTGATAGAGATTTTTTAGGTGGTTCGGTCTGCTACCTACAGACTTACGCCCACCCCTCACTCGAACTGAGTGAGGCTTCCCTTGCTACGCAATAAAGTGGAGACACCTCCACAACAAACACTGCTTAACAGCTTGGACCAAGGGAAACAAATCCCTCACACCTGATTTTGTGACCCACAAGATTAGACCCACTACAACATGCAGCGACTGGAGAAACAAATTCTCGCTTGATCTACCCAAGGGTTTGCATGGGATAAAATTTGTTCAAAAATTCTGTTTGCATTTCAGCCCATGTGTCAATTGATCTACCCAAGGCTCCTAACCAATATTTAGCTTTATCCTTGAGAGAGAATGGGAAAAGAGTTAATCTAAGAGCATCATCAGAGATGTTCTGGATTTTGATTGTGGAACAAATCTGGAGGAACTCAACAAGATGTTTGTATGGATCTTCATTAGTATTGCCATAGAAGGATGGCAACATCTGGATAGTACTTGATTTAATCTCATATTGAATTCCTTGATTTTGGGGTGCTTCAACATAGAAGGATGGCTGATATTGATTTGGCATGAAATAGTCATTCATTTGCTTGGGAGCTTCTTGTTGATTATGGTCCGCCATGAGGTTAGGTTGGAAAAATGTGGCCCAGTTCAGATAAAAAGGAAACTATGCTCAAATAGATACAGAGAAGCAATAGGATAAGATATCCCCCTTTGATTCTTCAACCAAGCTCAGAGATAAGGTGAAAGGGAGCACTAGAATAGATAACCCATGGAGTGGAACCTGCCAGCTTGTAGGAAGAATGCCCAAGCCGTAAATCAGGGAGAGCAGCGGCACTAGCCTCCAGATTGAAGCTTGGGGACGTGGATGACGTCTACAACAGACTCTTCTTCCTCCTCCACCAGATGCGTCGCCCTTGCCTTCTCCTACAAGAGGAATAAACCTATTAGCCCAAAGATATGCTTCGATCTGAAAAATCGCGGCTTCATATAAGGGCAGAAGATGATGCATGATTGACCAAGAAGCCCTTGCCAGAACCTCCTCAAAACATCACCTAAATAAATAGGAATGCCCTAAGGGTAAAGGAGTAAAAGATCAGGGCAAATGGTATGGAGTTATAGGGTTTTAGATCCAATTCACAAAACTCGATCCGGACCGCTCTGCATAAGTGTCGATTCTCAGAGTCGACATTTTTTGCTGGGCGTTCTGGCTCCATGTAAAAAAATAGTTCTCAGGTGAAAGTATCGACTCTCGGAGTCGACACTTTTTGCCACAGCTTCTGTCCAGAGAAGAAAACAACACCCAGGGTGAAAGTGTCAACTCTGGTAGTCGACGCTTTTCACTTGGGGTTCTGTTCGCGCTAAGAACAGCCCCCCAGGCTTGCAGGTGTTGACTTTGAGAGTCAACACTTGCATCCTGTTGCCTCAAAGTCGACACCTGCATCCTGCTACCCCTAGGCAGTAGGCTGGGCTACAAGTGTCGACTCTGAGAGTTGACACTTGTAGTTCCAGAAATGAAAAATGCCTATGAGCATGGAAATTAAACCATGGATAACAAAGTCCCAAAAACCCCATTCAAAAATGTTATGAATCAATTTCTCATGAGGGTCTTTCCATGGATTCATGGATGGAAAACAAGAGTAGAAGCTCACAATGAACCTAGTCAAATGATATCAAAGTGGAACCTACAAAATCGAAAAATTCAATCTGATGAAAATCATTAGCCAATGTGAAGTAAGAAGGCATTTGAATGTCAGCTCAAGGAAGCCCATATATGTGATATAACAGTTCGACACACATTCATCCCTGTAAAAACACGCGGAAACTACTAAACTCAATCCGGGACCCACAAAAATAATCCAAAAAAATATTCAAAAAAAATATGGGGCATTCCTCTATGGTTCGCATGAACCAATTGTGCCGCCCGCTACCATAGCCAACTGTCCGCAGCAATTATGAGTGGGAATGAGGCCTCAGAATAGTGTGCCGAATGGAGGTGTTTGGCCTTGAAGAACCTGGCCCACAAAGAGTGGGAAGTGATGGCAGACCAGAGCATTTTGGTCCTCAAAGTGACATGCATGAGCTATAGATTAAGAACACCCAGCTCGCCACTGTCGATCGACTGCGAGATGACGTCCCAGGACGTCCAATGTTTCTTCGGCGATCCCTCATAAGAACCCCAAAATAAATTGGCTAGTAACCTGTGGAAAGATCGCATAATAGAAGCTGGAATGGTAAGAGTGGACATGGTATAAATAGGGAGGGCTGAAAGCACATGTCGAATGAGAACAAGTCGGCCACCGACAGAGAGAAAACCCGACTTCCAAGCTTGAAGCTTCACAACAGTATTGGAGAGGAGATTAACAAAATAGGAATGAGAACAAGCAGTATTGTACCCAGAATATAGTGAAATCCCCAATTATTTTATGGGCAGCCTGCACTTCACAAATCCGGTAGCCTCCTCGATCGATCTACACATAGAGATGGGCACGTGATTGGATACAATGAAGGAGCTTTTAGATGCGTTAACAAGCTGTCTGGAAGCTATCTCATATTTCTTAATGAATCTCATAAGATTTCTGATATGCCGAATAGAACCATTTGAGAAAATGAGCGTGTCATCAGCGAAGAGTAGGTGTGAGATAGGTGGACATCTCCGTAGGGTATTAAACCAGCCCCCTCTGTTGCGGTAAAACAATGAGGACAGCCCCCGGCTAAGAGCCTCCTCTGCGAGAATGAATAAGACCGGAGCAATGGGATCCCCTTGATGGAGACCTCTTATGGACTTAAAGTAGCCATGGATGATGCCATTAAGAAGAAGAGAGAACCAACAGTTGGAAAGTAATGGTTGCAGTAGTGATATAAAGGACAAAGAGAACCTGAACCAACAGAGGACAACATATAAGAAGTCCCATTCTAAACGATCATAGGCCTTGGCCATATCCAACTTGAAAACAACATTATTACCCCTGAAATGCCATGTCATATGTTGAGCCATCTTTGAGGACATATACAGCCATTGCAGTCTAGGCGTAAGAGGGAAGTATCATAATACCTTATAAGGTACATCTTTTTACTTTGAATTGTCCCCTCTCATAGGTTTGAATATGTCATGATGACAAATAGAATATGATATCTTACCGACATCCTCTTTGTAATATAACATATAGTGATTCGTGTTGCATTCTGTAAGGTTTGATGATGTCAATGCAATATGGTTCAATAGTTAATACAATAAGTCTTAATCATAGGTGTTCTGTTCACTGGAGCTGTGTCAAAGAGAGAGAGGAAGTTCGGAGAAATGACTGATCAAATTCACTTTGAAATAAGGTGGAACTTCAAGAAGAAAAGACAAGAGAATAGGCATTCTGATTGCTATAAGAGTGTCGAAGCAGGATCACCACTACCTCGATGCAGTCATGCCCAAACAAGCGATTTCCAAAGTTTTGCATCGACATAACAGAGAATTGCACCGATGCATTAAGTCCAAAACCAGCTCTCGAATCACAGCACGTCGAAGCATCAAGAAACTACCTCAACGTACCAAGTCAAAGGCCAGCATTCGAAGTCTTCTGTTCAAATGGTTCTATCTTCAAACTGCACTGACGCAACAAAGGAGTGCATCAATGCACTCAGCTCGGAAGCAGAAATTGGAACTTAACAACGTCGAAGCATCAAAGAGCTATATCGACGGACCAAATGTTATGCACTCGAAGCCAATTGCCTAAGAGTACCATAGCTGCAATGCATCGATGTAGCATGAAGGCAAGTCGATGCATCTTCTTCCAACCTTCAATAGAAGTACTAGCGAAGGATTTAAGAGACTAAGGGTAAATAATAAATGATTAAGGATGAATATTAGACTGCTTTGGCTGACAAATGGATCCAAAAGTTTGAAATGTATCTGAGCTCGTGAGACCTTAAAAGAATCACGTGCCAATGAAATCCTTAGCGTGCAAATTTCAACTCACGTGGCTGAGTTCTAGAAGATTCAGACTGACAGAATATTCCTTTTGCCACCTAAACTAATGATTTATTTTGGCTTTGGATCAGTTCTTTTTAGTAGAGGATGATTTCTCTGCTATATATATCAGCCGATTGAAACCAGAGGACGACTGCTACATTTCTATGAATTTAAAGAGAGAAACCCCCACTTCAACATTGTTAGGAAAAGTCTGAAGCCAAATTTCTCTTTATTTACACACCCTGCGGCATTATCCCACCTCGTAGGGGTGAATTCTAGAGGTTGAGTTAACATATTATGTGGAGGCATCAACTCGGCTACCCCCAAGATTGCCTTCCATTGGCGTGGCTCCCTAGGGATATAGATAGCTTCACTACGCTGAACTACCCCCTCTAGGCTATCCTGTTCTACAAGAATAGCTTGTTCAGCCTACCAGGCCAGCAACACGTCCCTCTTCCCAGCAAGATTGAATTTGCAAACAAAGGGGAGAAGGTGCTTGTCTTTCAGATGGTCCCGATGATAATTCCCACCACGGCTATAGCGAAAAGTGCCATCTGCTATTAAGAGATGTGTCATGGACATGGTGTTGGTCTCAGAATCTGAGGAGTCATCGACTATCGCTACTCTCTCTTGACCTCGATCTAAGTCATAGATGTTCACCCAGGTCACAATCTGGCCAAATGAATCAGCTATAGGGATGCGCGGTGCTGAGCTTGAAGGAGCGGTAGTGGATGCCATTTGCCCTACTGAATATATTCAAGGAAAGATGAGTCAGCATAGAAGATCGACAAGATAAATTCTAAGAAAATTTCGGTAGAGTTTTCCCTTGCCCAGGGATGTGCCAAAGGAAAAATAGGAAGCTCTTCCACACCCATCGGGTGGGACAACCCTTGAAACAAGGCCATAGGATGATGCCCAAGCCGATATGAAGGACCCCGGATGGGAAGAAGCTCCACCTGCTACAACTGTGATCTCCACGCCATCAGAAAATGAAGGAGAAAAGTGCATAGTGGGCTCGCCACCGTAACAATAGAAGAGAATGAAGGTGGAGAAGGGGCACCGCCGTGTACGAAATGAGGAATAAGGGAGGGCTTCCCTCTCTCTAAGGTTAAAAAATGGGGAATAGGAACTAGTCTTGTCGGATCAAGGGGCCATGCCCCCTGGCCACCGGATCACGGGAGCACACCTGGACGCCATATTAGCCAGGCCAGCCACTGGATCACAAGGCCCCTCACACCCTGTTGGTCGTCGGATCACTACCTCTAGCCCCTCTGGCCGCCATATTAATAACGAAAGCCTATTCAGAGAAGCCCAGCCAGCCCAAATGTACAATAAACAAACAACATCATATATTGGGGTCCATGTGCGAAGCCCCTCATGTTCGCCCACAGTACGATAGTGTGGGATTCTACAATGCCATAGAGAAATACAATCTGCCTTTGCTACCAGCTCGAGCTTTTAGCACAACAGTTGGGGCATGATCTTGTAAACTAGTATCAGAGCGAGGTCGTGGGTTCAAATCTCCCAGGTGCCACTGGGGGGGAGATTGTTGGATTTTCCAACATCTCCCTTAGGGATTTACTATTCCACGTGGATTATGGGGTACACGTGGGGCATCGGTGCATTAGCAGCCCATCCCACCATGTATATTCAACTTCTCAAAGTGCGCCCTGGATATCTAGTGATCCAGTTGGAGAACCGATGGGAATATCTCCTATTTTTCTACAAGAAGGTTGAAGGCCAAGTCTTCTCCATTCGCTACAACATAATCTGATAAAAACTCATGTTTCTTGGCACATCTGGACCCTCTATGTGCGTGCCATAATGGATTCACGGCTTGGGTATTGGGTCTTAAGCTAGCTGGGTCCGGATTTGGGTTTTTAACAAGATCCTACAGTGGTGGTTGACTCACAGGGCTTGAGAGTCGACTCTCAGCAACTGCTAGAACCAACCTTGTTTCTATCTGAACCTGAAGTTGACTTTTGACCCCTTCAGTGTCAACACCTTTTACAGTCTAGAACCTGGGTGGTTCTGTCTGCCATCTGTGGTTAACTTCCAACCCCCTGGATGTCGACTCTTGCACCATAGGTGTAGAGCACTTGTTCTTTTGAGACTTTTGACTACTTCTCTTCCCTTTTCTTGATTTTCTTTGACCTTTACACCTGCATTTCATATTTATACAATGCATACGAGTTAAATTCACTGAGTTATTGGATGTAATGACTTATAGTTTGTCATCATCAAAACAAGAGGTGAACAACATTCTCCCCTTTTTTAATGATGGCAACTATAAGTTATTATGAACTATGAATGAAAAGTATTCATGACAGATAAGTCATTATGATGAATAAGTCATTGTGAACAGATAAACACACTTATCAATCTCTCCTAACTTGACACTACATTACTCACAATGAGAAGACACTCTCTCCCCCTTATTCACAATGACTCGACACTCTCTCCCCCTTAAATCAAATTTTCCTAACTTGACGTTCTTTACACTCTCTCCCTCTTCATATCTCCCCAATCTTGGAATTCTATAAGTGGAAGTAATTCAGGAAAAACATCGAGCATCTTGTAGTCATCAAAGTTTACGAACCTCAGAAACAAGATTCTTGTAGGGTCACTCTCTTCTTCCTTGATGACTAGAGGAGGCGGTGGCTGTAGTGGAGCAGGTTGTGCCTTCCCTTTTCCATTCTCTACAGCTGTCAGCATCCTTTTCTTGGCCGGTTGCCCTTGCGACTTTCCCTTGTCAGTTGATGTATCCGTGGACGGACCCTCTTTCCTCTTTCCAGAGGTAGCTGGCCGATCGTGGATACTTTTAGAGAGAGGCTCAACCCTCTGAGCGGCTATAACAGGTGCCCTCTTCGCTGGTGCCACTGCTTTCTCCTTGCCGCGGGTGAACGGTGGAGTCATGGTGGAGCGGAGAAGGGAGAGGAAGAGTCTAGCAAGGGTTGGAAGAGAAGGAGAGGGATGCTGGAGTGTCGCAGTAGACTACAGGGCTAGCTGGAGTGCTAGGACTCACTCGTGGAGGTAGACGGGAGGAAGTGTCGACCTTCCACGGTGGAGATGTGCTAACGCTCGGTAATAGGGCTTTGCGAAAGGAGAGGTGAAAAAGAGTGAGGTGAAGAAAGTGAAATTCACAGGTCAAAAAAGGTGGAAAAAGGGATTTCAATAAATTTGAATAACACCTGTAGTTAGGAAAATATCGAAATACCCCTTTTTGTTAAACTTAAATCGTTTAAAGCCTATAATACCAATTTTGAAGAGTAAGTGCTTTAAGAAAATACTATTAAAGCCAAAAATAATAGGATTAAAATAGTTAATCAAAGGTCATTTGTCTTCACCCACCCTATTAATCCTATTCATTAAATTCATTAGGCAAGTTTGGCAAAGAAAAAATTAACCAAGTATTGAAAATAAACAAAACAAATAGTTTTGAAGAAAAGCCAAGAGTCAGTCCCAATTTTTTTTAATTAGATAGTCTGATATAGCATTCACCTTTTGACATAAGGAAACGCGTTGATTAGATGCCAGAGTCCCTGGTTACTCAGTGTAGCTTATTGTTCTGTTTCTTTTTGATCAGAGTTAGCACACTTCATCATGACTAGATTTGTTACATTTCATTGATGTAGGATCTAGTTTCCCCAAAGATGATGCCATTACTCTGAAATTTTGATTATAATTTTTAGAGGCAGAGAGAGAGAGAGAGAGAGAGAGAGAGAGAGAGAGAGAGAGAGAGAGAGAGAGAGAGAGAGAGAGAGAGAGAGTAGCCCTACAGTAGATTGAGCTGAAGAAAGTCCCTTGATATGAGAGCAGCTCCGTTCCATGGATCCATGATCTATATCTGAAGCTAGATCAGTTTCTTCTACTTTTCGTTTGATGTTTCTGAAAGCAATCAGTTTTTGTTCTAGCTAGTGTAACAGCCATTCAGGAGGTGTCCCCGTGTCTTTTTGCTGCACTTGCAGCTTATTTTTTCTTTGTTTGTGTTTTTGTGTGTGTGAGAGATTTCATCCCCGTGTGTGTTAAGGACTTCATCCACGTGCGGTAAAACCTCACCAGTTTGGTGAGGGGTGGACGTAGGTCTGTGGGTTTGTAGACTGAACCACCTTAAAAATCCCCTGTGTAGTAATTTGTGTTTGTGTGTTTGATCCCTTTCTTCTACTTCCATTCATAGGAAACCAAGAGCTTTTGATTTACACTCTGTCTGCCTTGTCTATATGCTGAGCTTCTTGCCTTTCTCCAGGTCACATTGGCAAACTCAAGTTGCTTGCTGTACACTTGCACACAAGCACTAGTATTCTTCATGGGTTTGGTATAAACCACCTTTCATACAGTGTGCCATGCGTGTTCATCTCTTGTGAAGAATCGCTTGGTTCTGGTTCTGTATAACTCCTTAGAAATACTTGTGTTCCTCTTATATGCAGACCTGACTATGTCTCACTCAGCAACCAAATTAGTTTGGCTGAGCTTTTTAAATTGGGGGCTAAGTTTTGAAAGGATCTATTAAACCCCCCTCTAGGTCGTACTCAACAGGTACTATCGCTTTCACCACGACCATGGCCATCATACTACTGATCGCATGCAACTCAAAGACGGACTCGAGGATCTGGTCCATCGAGGACTTTTGGAGAGGTTCATTGCTAAGGCTGCTGTGGGGCGATAGCAGAGGGACCGGACACCACCTTCCATTCATAATTGACCTAATGGAAAAAAGACCATGATGATCTCTGGTGAGCTGGCATCAGGGGTAAATAGCTCCAACAGGCGATGGGCATACGCCTCCCAAGTCAAGCAGGTTTACTGCGACAATGGAAGTTGCCGTGATCCAAGTGTTCGGGACCTCCCCAAGGATCCCATCGTCTTCCTGAATGAGGGCCTGATGGGTGTAACCACTCCTCACTATGACACCCTAGTAGTCTTTATGACCATTAATCAATGTATAGTGTGTCATATTCTCATTAATAATGGAAGTGGGCCTAATGTTATCTCTTACGACTGTCTTGTTCTCATGGGTGTGGATATCTCCTGCATAGCACCATTGCATACACCATTTTATGGATTATTCGGCTCCACGGTCTATCCCACAAGGTGCATCTCCCTTCTGATCACCTTCGGGACTGCCCCAATGGATGCGACCTTTGTCGCCGACTTCAGAGTCGTGCGAGGCATGACCAGCTACAACGCCATCGTCGGCCGAGGAATCCTAGGCATACTAAAAGGCATCCCCTCATCGTATCACTAGAAGTTGAAATTCCCCACTTCCCACAGAGTAGGAGTAGTCTAGGGTGACCAAGGGGAGTCTCAATGGTGCTATTTGATCTCCACCACGGAGAGAAGGGTGGAAACGCACCACCCGAGAAGAAGCCCAAGATAGATGAACCCAGAGCAAGCAAGAACACACCAGCTAAGGATGTTTTCCTCATCCAAGTTGGTGAGAGCCTAGATCGCACCTTGCAGATTGGCTCACCACGGTTCGAGCAGGAGGATGAAGCCTACCAACGGTTCCTAACGGTGAACCATAATGTATTTGGATGGTCTAAGGATGAGCTCCCTAGCATCCCACCAGAGGTAGTCACCCACCACCTATAGCTAGACCCTAAATGGCACCCGGTTCAATAGTGCAGAAGATGTTGTAACCCTGACCGACAAATAATCATTTGGGAACAAGTGAGTGAGAAGCTACGCTCTAGACTTCTCTGACCAACTTGAAATCCAAAGTGAGTCACTAATGTGGTCCTAGTTCCCAAGAGCAATAGGAAGTGGCACATGTGCGTGAACTACACTGATATAAAGAAGGCCACTCCTGAGGATAGCTTCCCCATGTCGCGGATCGACCAACTCATCGATGTGATAGTTAGGCACAAGATGCTGAGTTTCTTGGACACCTACTCCAGGTACCACCAGATCAGCATGCACGAGCCTAACCAGGACAAGATAGCCTTCATCACCGACCATGACCTACATTGTTACACCAGGATGCCATTCAGATTGAAGAACGCAAGAGCTACATACCAATGCCTCATCAACTATATGTTCGATTCCTAGATCAGCCACAACATAGAGGTGTACATTGACGACATGTTCGTCGAAAGCCTGCTTGCGACCAACCACTTGGAGGATCTGGCAAAGACGTTCGCCATGCTACGTCACTACTCAACCCAAACAAGTGTGTGTTTGGAGTAAGGTCTGGAAAGTTCCTCAAGTTTCTGTTAACACACCAGGGCATCGATGCTAATCCTGACTTGATCAAGGCCATGCTAGAGATGAAGCGATCAGAGCTAGTAAGAGACATACAATGCCTCATTGGCCGCATAGGTGCACTCACCCGGTTCCTTTCCAGAGTTGTTAAGAGGTGCTTCCCATTCTTTGGGCTAATCAAGCAAGCCAATAAGTCACCGGAGAAGAGAGGGCACATCGACTGAAACCCTGAGTGTGAGCGGGCCATTGAGGACCTCAAAAGGTATCTCTCGTTGCTACCAATCCTCTCCAAACCACTACTCAGATAAGAACCACTACTCTACTTGTCTGTGACACTGAGCAGGCTCAGTGCGGTGCTCACTTGAGGAGACGAGAAGAGCATGAAGCCACTCTACTATGTGAGCAAAGCTCTTCAAGGGCCAAAATTTCACTACTCATAGACCAAAAAGTTTTCACTCACCCTGGTAATCTCCATATGCAAGTTGCGACCATGTTTTCTCTCGCATGCAATCACGGTCCTAACCGACCAGCCCCTACGTCAGATCCTCAAGAATCCTGACACCTCGGGGAGACTGGTCATGTGGGGCCATAGAGTTGGGAGAATTCGATATAAGCTTTCGCCTGAGAACTACTATCGAAGTCCAGGCCTTGGTGGACTTCGTCACCTAGTGCGCACTCCATAACGAAGAAGAGGTCAAGCACTCCTCCGGGCCCGCCTAGGAGCTATACGTGGATGGATACATCGTGTGCGAGTGGGAGTGGTGTAAGTTCGATTGTAACGCTCGAGAATTTCCTAGTAATTTTCTAGGATTAAATGTAATTATTAAACATTTAAAAAGGCTTAATGGACTATTAAGATGAATTAGGGGTTTATTAAATCAATTAAAGGCCCATATGATGAACATGAAGCTAATACTCCCCTTAACAGCCCAGGGTCAAAGAAAGATGATGACGATGCAGCATGGCTACCCCCCGGCTTAGAAAAGACACACCCGTCACGCAAGCGCAGTACAAATACAGTAAACTATGATGAATTGGCAAAAGTAGGGGCAAAGAAATACGGGAAAACGACGATGAAATGAAGCCCAAATAGGATGAATGCGAAGTTAATACTTCCCTTGACAGGTAAGGTCGAAGAAGGATGTCGGAGATGTAGCATGGCTCCGCCCCTACCTGAAGAACACACCCCCGTCACGCACTATGAATAGATTATGTTTATATAGAAATTACTAAAACCTAGAAAGTTCCCCCTATGATTTCGAGGATAGAGTCCAAGATAAATCGAGCTTGACAGATGAATATCGAGATAATAGTGGGGATAAGAGCCTAGAAGAGATAGGGGTCAATTTGGTGGATTATTCTTGAAGTTATCAGCCTCACAAGGGAGCTCTGACGTGCAGTGAAACAAAGTCGTAGGCATGCTGGACTCTTCAGGCTCATTTTTAGAAAATGGAGAATATCTTGAAAACCAGGAAGAACTAGTGAAAGGTGAAAAAGAAGAAATTGTAGATAACAAAAAATGAATAACTTTCATAAAAGGATCAAGATGAGAAGATGAGTAGAAAAGGGAGAAAATAGGGGGAGAATAGAGAAAAATGCTAGGATGCGGGTGAATAGCGCATCACGCCGAAAAAGTGCAAATAACTTGAAATTGGTGGAGAACTTGCTAATGGCAAAGAAGAAGAAAATCTAGGGATTTAAAAAATGATCAACTTTTGAAAAGGCACCTAATGAATAGAGGAATAGAAGGGGATGAAAAAGGACTACGTTCAAGATTGTGCGAAAAGTCAAATGCTTGATGGAAGTCGACTTGGAAGGCCAGAAGTCGACCTAAATAGGCCTTAGGTCGACTTATGATGTTAGAAAAGGTCAAAAATGAAGGAAACAACCTCCCGGGCTTAACAGAATCGAACCTCATTTTCCTTGATCATGACAAGGTCGCCCTTTTTGAACCCCCTTTGCTTGACCAGCTTATCATATGCACGTGTTATGCGGGCTTGATACACCTGTAAGTGCTTGTAGGCTTTGAGTCGTCCACCTTCGAGGTTGGACATCTCTTCAAGCCTGAAGGAGAAGGCGGAGACGGCTCATCCCAAGGCGGCGGAGAAGGCGGCGACTATTGCCGGTACGAAACTCAAGGCGGCCAGCGAAGCGCTGAAGCAGGAAACGCCCGATCTTTCCGCGGCAGCCGCCCTGCTGGCCGAGGCGGCCGCGGCCGTGGCGGAAGCCACGACCAACGCGACCAATGCCCTGGCCTTCGAGAAGGAAATCGCCGAGGTCTCCGGCGAACTCGGCACCATCACCCCCGCCGAGCCGGGCAAGTACGTCACCGGCAGGGTCAAGGAACTGGTCGACGGCGTGAAGGATGCGTCGGCTCTTGCCGAAGGCGGCGACATCAAGCGGGCCTACGAGGCTTTCGGGAAGATCCAGCAGTCGCTGGCCGGGCTCAAGGCCGAGATCGTCGATCTGAACGCGGCCAACAAGGGCCATGCCGATCTCGAAAGCGACACGGCGCCGCTGCTGGCGACCAAGCGCCCGACCATCGAGGGGCTGCTGCAGCCGATCGCCGAGGCGATCGACACGGGCAAGTTCGACGACGCCCAGGATCTGATCGACAAGGCCGGGGTCGCTGTGGCGAAGATCCGGATCGAGGCGGAGGCGGCCAAGGGCGGCACGGCGTCCTCGGCGACCATGGAAGCGCTCGCCGAAGAATTCATGAAGCGCAAATCCGGCCCGAAGGCGCTGGACGATCTGATTAAGACTCTGCCGCCCACCGTGCCGGGCGACATCATCGCCCAAATCGTCAGCAAGCGCTTCGGCGTGCCCTGCACGCTCCAGGACACGAGCACCGGCGACGGCAACAAATCGAAATCCGGCAAGAAAATCTACGAGATGCTCGCCATGGTGCCGAACCATGTGAAAGGCAACCCGAATATCAGCAAGATCAAGCGGACCAAGCCGGAGGAAAGCGGGGGCAGTTTCGCCTGGGGCGACAAATCGATCAATCTCATGGGGCGGCCGGATCTGGAGTCCCAGAAATTCGGCAGCAACCTCCTCAATCCGGACGGCTCGCGCGAATTGCCGGCCAGCATCGAGGACAGTTGCAAGCCGAAGAACGACGATCCCGTCGATTACTTCAGCTTCGCCACGCTGCACGAGGTCGGGCATGCCGTGGATGACCGCCTGGCCTATATGGTCAAGAATCAGGCCGCCTCGGATCACGGTGGCTGGCGGGATACTATCAATAATAAGGCACTCAGCCACTCAACAAAAGAAAAGCTTTTTAGGAAAGAAACAAGCTAGAACTTACCTCCCACCCCAACATTGGCAGCTTGTGAACAAAAAGAGAAATGACATCCTCCTTGCAGATATCTTCAACAAACTGCAGAATCTGTTCAGGGTTTGGTTCAACTTCTCCATCCCCACAGAGCATCTGC
Organism: Amorphophallus titanum; assembly: GCA_024336825.1. Lineage (NCBI taxonomy): Eukaryota > Viridiplantae > Streptophyta > Magnoliopsida > Alismatales > Araceae > Amorphophallus > Amorphophallus titanum. The sequence goes on along the minus strand of JANBPO010006859.1, from coordinate 9,252,822 downwards.
CTCATTGCAATGAAATTCTTATCGACATCTTCAAGAGCCTGTTACGAAATTATGATAAAATATAATGTAAATTCATTGAATACTTCAAATGAATGATTGGGAAAAAAAAGGCAGCAAGGCTCAACCAAATGGACATTCTAAAATATTTTGCATAGACCATCAGCATTGACAAAATCTTTTATATGTTTGAAATGAAAGCATTTAACATTGGCATGCCAAATCAACAGTTATACGCATCTAAAGATGACATGACACAACAAAGTTGACAGAAAAGCACAAGAGACCGGTTTATATGCATATTAAGGAAGTGGAGTATGATCTATCATGGAGCTCTATGGTTGCATCCAACCAACAAAAGAATGCCTATGCAGTACTAGGCCAATGAGGATAAAATTGGATGGTAATCAGACTACAAGGAATGTGCAGTGCATGTGAGGGCAGATAACACCATTGGTCGCTGAAGCTGACGAGAATCATTGAACGCTGACATATGTAGAATTTTTCATTTCCCAATCCAAAGAGTGAGTTATAGATAACATTAAGTATCTCTGTAAATCCATCAGGAAGTGACCAATATGGCATCATTATGCTTGGCCAATGGCTCTGCTCGTTGTCTGTCTCCCATTCTTCTTCCTGTCCCCCCTTTTTCACTGCAGTAGTCTAATCGCCAAAATGAAAACTCTGCTTCTTGAGAACATAGCAGATAGGCCTTATTAGTCGTAAAGAAGAGGATCTAGCAACCCCAAAAGAAACCGATCTCCCGGCAAAAACCTGTGGACTGAAATTTCCATCTTGTCAACATGAGACTAACTTGTGCAATTTATGAAAAGCGTAATAAAAAAATCCCTGTCTGTGCATGGCATTTCACAATTCGGCGGACCAAAGCAGCTGAGAAATTACTTTCTTCGAAGGGCAATCCAGCAACTATCACGAATAACCTGATACAAGTTAGAATCATGTAGGAACATGAATGCCCAACAGTATCATGTTCTCCATTGATCCCATGGTACTCTGTGAGCCGCCATGGTAGCAGTCCTATGTACTTTCCGGGACCGTGGCTGACAGATTTGATAGGCAAACCACCATGAAGACCGGAGAAGTAATAAAGATGACATGGACTAATATGTTGCATGGAACCTACCAGATTAGAATATTACATTAGTTGCAGCCGAATTAATTAAGCTGGTTCTTCGTAGCTGAAGTAAGCCAGCCCAGCCTCGATTCCACTGTCGCTCGAGTTGAGATTGGGGTTTAGTTCACTTCCAGACAGGCTATAATGGTGTACGGCATAGTTTATATAAGTACGTAGTCATTAGGTATGAATTGATCTGCTTAGACAATTGGCTCATTTTCAGCACGAGGATAATTAACATAAATGGGAATAGGTGTAACTTGTCCCAAGGACAAATAGTGCTATTTCTATATACATGAATGGTTAAACATGGTGACATATATATAGAAGCTTAATTAATTAATACAGGGATGCGTTTGATAACATATGTAAGGATAATTAACACACCAAGGTAGATGAGAGGCTCATCTTGCATATATGTAGGTGAAGGTACTTACGGACTTGACTAGGTTATAATTAAGTTCTTAAATTCTTAATGATATTTTATTACTTTTAAATAACAACTCTGTAGTTTTATTGTTTTTAACGTCCATTATATTCTCTACATCATATACGTAAAGGTGGGGCTGTACGTAGCATCATAACGACAGATCATCTATCCGTGTGGTATACATTAAGACCTTGCAACTCTTGCATCATGTTGGAGTGAGTTGACTCGGTAGTGGCACAGCGGACACCCACCACCTGTGTCACCGGCACAGGAGGACAGGGGTTTGATTCCCGCCTTTAATTTCCCTCCCCTGTATAAAGTTGGGTCGGTAGATTGACCTGTGTATGTATCCATGATATTAATTTTATACCGGAGATACGTACACCACATATGGGCCTTCTCCATGGAAACTTGCAACATCTGGTTGGTAACAAACACAAACCTACATCCAAGTGCACAACGGAAAACTGCAACAAGAGTACCACGTTAGCGTCACAGGCATATGAATTGATAGGACATCGATCGATCATCTGACATCCCTTTAATTAAAGAACTTGAACGACCATGTCAGTGTGATGTGAGAATATGCGATGTAAAATAGAGAAAAACGTAGAAGAGTGTATAAAAGTGCAGAACCTGCGCTAATAGTGCAAATTGGGTGCAAAGAATGACAGAAATAATGCTAAAGATGAAGGCTTAACAGATAGAGAATGTTGTTGACAGAAGACATGAGTGTTGTTCACAAGTAGGAACAAAGAATAAGAGCAAAGGATGGCTGGACATCTTGTTTGAATGTTGGAGATTTGACAAAAAATGCAGTCAGTGCAGAAAACTGTAGAACTGTGAGAAATTAGACATAAAGGACAAGAGAGATCTTGCAGAAGAAAGAGCCTTAAAAGGAGCAGGATGATCCTAATGAAAGATGGGAATGTTGTGATGAGATAAGGGTAAAAAGAAGGATTAAAAACAAGGAGGACAATAGTGAAAAATGTGGCGTCAAATGCAAGAAAACACGGTGGGCAGAATAGACTCAGAACAGACTGAAAACTGTGATGATTTGTAGAAAGTATGAGAAAAAATAAATATGCTAGGCATAAGGGAACGAGCCAAAAATGGGGGAAAATGAAGATTATACTTTCCAGAAGAGCCTGGAGCTAAAAAGAATGATCAGAGGTGCGGCACGGCTCGCCCCAGCCACGCAAACGTGCCCCCTTCATAGAGAATTCAGGGTTTCCGATTTGCAGAATGGAGTGGTGAAACCTGAAAAGTTGGGACTTGAAAAATAGGAAAAAGATGAAGAAAATAACGCCCAAATATGATCAGTGTTAAGCTAATACTCCCCTTAACAGCCCTTGGTTGAAGGAAGACAATGAAGGTGCAGCACAACTCCGTCTCAGCTTGGGAAAGATGCCCTAGTCACAAAGTTGCAGCAGAAAACCAGCAATCTGTGATGATTTCCCAAAGGTAGTGGCGAAGAAATAAGGGTAAATGTTGATGAAATGAAGCCCAAATAGGATCAACACGAAGCTAACACTTCCCTTTGCAGGCTAGGATCGAAGAAATGCGATGGAAATGTAGCATGGCTCCACCCTCACCTCAGAAAACATGCCCCCGTCGCACAGGAAACAGGGCTTTATTTATATAGAATTTGCAAAAACTAGAAAGTTCCTCCACGTTTTCAGGAGATAAGAGTCCACCAAAATTTGAGTTTGATAGATCAAATTCGAGATAATAGTGGGGATAAGAGCTTGTTGCTAAATGAAACAGGGGAGTTCCATCTCCTCTCCTAACTCTTGGGTGATATTATGCAGTGAATCTGTGGCAATAGATTTTGGCGGTTAAAGCATTGTGGACATATCTTTAATAATCAGCTGGATCAGGCTGATATCATCTAATCTATCTGACATGGATTCTATGTTCTCCTCCTAAAAATTTTAAGGAAAAAAATGAAAAGATAGAAGAAAGGGTAAAATTGAAGAAGATGGGAAATTGGGAAGAAGGCAAAAAGGAAGAGAAAGTGGAGGGGAAAGCACATGTGAACCTGCCATTTGTTGCTGCAACTCGCTGTTCCATGTGCTGCAATATGCTGCTATTTCATGCCTCCAACTGGCCCTTTCCCCAGTCTGTCTGCTTTTGAGAATCATGTCTTCCACCACCCAAGGAAGGGTCAGAAATTGGGATCAGATCGGCAAGTACCAACCCAATCTGGCTCAGCCAGATCAACCGATCCCAATCCGATCCCGGTCCGATCCAGGTGAATCTGTTTTGTTTTTTTATTCTGAGGTTCATTTGAATGAAAGGTAACTTACAGGGGTTTTTATACAAAAGTTCAAGGTTTTTTATTCTCGATCCATTGCCTATTCCTTCCCCCATGCTGGCTGTGGCTCCCGCACCCTGTAATGTACAGAGGAGGAGGCGGCGGCAGCACTGATGGCAGTTGGCAATGACATCGGTGGCCTGTGGCAATGGCGGCGATGACGATGACGACGATGGCGCAGCAGGTAAGTCGTCGTCGTCATCATCATCATCATCATCTTCTTCTTCTTCTTCTTCTTCTTCTCTCTCTCTCTCTTTTACTTTACCCACGGGACCGGGGGTGTTGGGATCAGATCGATCCAAATCCGATCGGATCGGCCCTCTTTCATCGTCATCAATTACATTGCTGAAGTAACAAATGTGGAGTTGTTTTTAAGTTAGAATGTCAGCTTGCATCAGCAAATTCTGTTGAATTTGGAACAGAATCCTAAGTAAATTGGTCATAACCTTGCACGGAAGTGGGTCTCTGTCTCATTCCACAACATGTGTAGGCCACGCTAAGGTAGCTTGTGTTGAGTTATTGGTTGGATTGACACAATGATACTGCTGATGTGTATCCCCATTCGAGTATCTGTACAGAATGTTAACTTGTCAAAAATAATTCTATGAACATCCGCTATCCTGTCTGAGATCATTTTTTGGTCCTTCCAAATTTAGCCTTATCCCTTTCTAAACTTTATCGGACAATGAGCCTGGATCTAGGGGGAGATCTTTATCTATTTACAAGCTGCACAATTCAAAGCATACTAAAATGTGAATCTTCCTTTATAAAGTTCTGTGAAAACCCAAAATAAACTGACGGTTTAGGGTTAATAATTCTATGTGTACTATGCTGAAAGTCTGTACACAACTTTAATGAACTAAATCCAGCCGTGGAAAGTTGTGTCCTCAAACTCTCTCTAAACCTGAAAATGCCATGTTTAGAGGCAACTTTGGGGGGTACTTTAACCTGAACATGGTTCTTAAGCATTGGGTCAGTCAGAAAATTCCCTAGGGCCGCTCTTGATAGAGCAATGACAATGGTCCACTAAGAAACCATGTCCCTTTACCTTTGAAGTTAAGAGGACTGTGTCATGAAGTGCCAAAGTTAACTCTATCTGAAAATTTGATGCATTCAAAGGCAGAGCAATGGCATAAACTCACTGAGAAACATGGTTCCCTCATCAAAGAAGTGGGGTGAATTGAAGTGACAATGCTTCCTCTGCTCAAAATATAGTAGGATAGTCAGTTACACTGAGTAATTGGGGATATTGGCATCTAAACAATGTGTATCCTCATGATACCAGGTGTGTACTAGACTTAATTGTTCTTCATCAAAAAAAAATGGGGGGGAGGTAGCTGAGGGGTAAAGGCAAGATGCATTCTGAACTCCACAAGGATGCAACCTGAATTGTCATCCAGTGTTTAATCTCCATACTAGTTGCAGTAAAATCTAAAGAAGCCACTGGAAATCTGAGTAAGGGAAAGGAATAGGAATAGGGCAATGCTTTCCATCGTCTGGTTCTTGTTTCTTAAGTCTGTGTGCATGTCTCATCTTGAGACCTTTTTTGGTGATCTTTGGGCTTATTAGCCTTAAACTAGTCAGACATAAATAAGGGAACTTATTCATGAGCCGCTTTATACCAGAAGATTCTGAACATATGTCCTCTACATTTGTGCGCTTGAGTCAACTCAAATTTCCCTAATGTGTTTAAACTCAGCTATGCTATTTCTCTCTCTGCTCCAAACCGGCTTAACTAGTTCCCTCTGTTGTGACTTTCTCTTTTTCCAGCTTCATTTTCCATTTGAGCTTTCTTATGATTTTTGCCCCCTCCATCTGACCCTTGGTAATAGCCTCGTGGCTTGCAATCTCTCGCAAAGATAGTGGGAGCTACCATCCTGCTTGTCTATGATACTCGTGACGAAAATATCATATACAAGGGGCATTGATTTACTGAGTTTTACTTCGATTAATTGAGGTCTTTGGATGAATGAATTAACCTCTGCTATGTGACAGAGGCTTGAGACAACCCATCTTGTGGCCCTCTATTCCCCAATTGTGAGGACATTATGATGATTTCATCAGATGTTATTTTTATAATCGTATAATCTCTCATGGATCCTCTGTAAAGGAACTTTCCCACCCTTTAATGGCTTATCTAGTAACCATTTCTAGAGCCCATGAAGCTGTGAATAAAGCTCTAGATCCCCTTATAGAACCCTGAGCACCCTCAGCACCCAAACCTTCAAGTCGGCCCCTTTGAAATCCCGACGCAGGATGCTTCTCGGTGCCACAAGGCCTCTGCCGATTGCAGTCGCGTCGACCAGCCCTTGCGTGCCGAGGCCACACACTAGGCCGATTCCCATCCCGGCCGATGCCCACCGCTGATGGCCACTAGTCGCCAATGGCCACTTTGTTGAACATTCTGCTCTCAACTCCAAATTAGACCGAAGCAGCCTGGTGTCTCGATTCCCCTCGAACCAGTGAGGACCTCAGCTTCCTAGTAACCCTAGTAAGCCTTGAACTCAGTCCAAATTCAGTAAATTTAGCCTTTTTAGCCTCGGTGCTGACCTTTTCCATCTCGGAGGAAGAACTGTGGTCCTTCATTTGAGTCTAAGGAAGCTAAATTAATGGGGTTTACCCCTATATTCGTCGGTCGACCACTGATGTTTCTCCTCTAACCCCGTTGGCCCACGAAGCTCTGCCACTATATGTGCTCCGATTGTTCCACAATGGGGGATATTAACAAAACACCGTGGCAGTAAACATCCTCCTGTTTCATCTAGATCCCTATGAATCTTGGGTAAGATATGCCCACATCTTTCTAGCTTCCATCTCGACACTCCGTGGATAGATGTCCTCCCCCGGGCATGATCTGAGATAAGGGGAGATGCTGTCCGAATGAATTTCGATCTCCATTGTCAAACCCCCCATGGATCTAAGGAGATCTGCCTGTGCATATCCTCTTCAGGAATGTGCCGCTGGGGCACCTTAAGAGTGGCTTCCTTTTCTTCGCTTCTTCTTTTCATCTTCTCTTCTCTCTTCTCCTCTTCTTTATTCCCATGCACGTAAACATGGGGTGAGAATTTTTTGGTGTCCACAAATGCCCCCCACCCACGGGTAGCGTGGGCGAAGGATGAGACAGGCGGTGCATGTGGGTGCACTTGCCCTCACAGGATATCTTCTTTCCTTTCTTTTCTCTCTTTCTCTTCCCTTTTTCTCTTTATAACAACTCTGGGCAACTACTAGTGTGAATGCCAATAATTAGATAACTGTCAGTCGGGATGCCGATGATTAGAAAGCTGTCAGCTTAGGAGCCGGTGGTTGGAAAGTTGTTGACACGGGAGCCAATGATTGGATAGCTGTCGGTTGAGGGGCCGATAATCGAGGTTGAGAAATCAGGCCACACGGGTCGGGACCCAGGAAGCAGGCTAAAAAAGTCGAAGGATGTTGGGAGGCGGGCTGTGGAAGCCAACGTTGGGGAAGTAAGCGGCAAGGGCGGAGAGAAGGGTTTATTCCTTCGAAAGAATTGTTCGTCACCCGAGGGGACGGAGAGAAGAGTTTGTTGATTCAAAAGGGACATTCGTCGCCCGAAGGGACAGAGAGTAGAGTTTGTTGATTTGAAAGAAGTGTTCGGCGCCCGAAAGGACGGAGAGAAGAGTTTGCTGATTTAGAAGGGATATTCATCGCCCGAAGTGATAGAGAGGAGAGGTCGTTGATTTGAAAGAATTGTTCGTCGCCCGAAGGGACAGAGAGAAGAGTTTGTTGATTTAGAAGGGATAGTCATCGCCCGAGGGGACGGAGATGAGAGTATGTTGATTCAATGACCTGGACGGGAGGTCCAAATCAGAGGGGATATTCGTCACCCGAAGGGACAGAGAGAAGAGCTTGTTTATTCAATGACTTGGACGGAAGGTCCAAATCAGAGGGGTTATTCGTCACCCAAAGGGATGGAGAGAAGAGCTTATTTATTCAATGATTTGGACGGAACGTCCAAATCAGAGGGGTATTCATCACCCGAAGAGACGGAGAGAGGGATTTGTTGATTCCATGATCTGGACGAGATGTGGCGACCCGGGATTCGAGTACCGGAAAGGAACCGGCGTGACTTGAATCCCGGCTCGCCTCCCACGAGCCACCCCTGATTAAAAAATTTCAATAAAATCGACTTATGCAAACTTGGAACACAGTAAAGTAACTCCCTTGGTCTAACTATTGATCAAACAGAAATGTAGAGTCTAATCGAGACAGCAAATTTGAGGTGCAAAAGATCGAGCAATTAACGTGCTAGGGTCGAGAATAATAGATCAGATGAACAAACCACTCAACAGCGATAGAGAACTTTTTAAGGTGGTTCGATTCCGATCTGCAATCTACGTCCACCCCTTACTCCACTGAGTAAGGCTTCCTTGCACTTAAGCAATCTGAGAAACCACAGACTTAGACTACAAATAAACGCTGCCTGATAGCTTTCCCCGAGGAACACTTTCCTCGCACTTTTGAAGACCAGAAGTAACACTGGAGGACCAACCTCCCTTCCTTCGCAATCAGCAAAGGGAACCCCGTAAGCTGCTCCCAGTAACTCACTAACTAGTGGATCATTCCTCTCTTCCTCCAAACACAATGGAGGGAAACTGGAGAACCTCTCCCTTCCTCCAAGTGACCTCAGAGGCTAACAAGACGGTATAAAATGAACTCGAAAATGAAGATGAACAAAAATTAAAACAAACGATCAGAAACAACGACAATGTAGCTTCCTTAGAGGTAGAAATTCAGACTCAGACACTCTGGTCGATCAATCAGGTTCTCTTCCTTTCTGGAGTTCTCTCTCTTTCTCTGATGGGGAATTTTAGCACTGGCGGAGGACTCAGATCCTCTTTCTCTCTCTCTTTTTCAATCAGCTCAGATCCTCTCTCTTTTTCAATCAGCTCTGTTCTTCTCTCTTGTCCTCTCTTTTCTCCTGTACGACCTGCATCTACATATATAGAGGGTGTCGAAGAATGGATGTGTGGAATCCATGTTTCCCACCCAAGGAATCAGGAAAGTAGTGCTCTTTTGGAGTCCACGTGTCAAGATGTGAGAGATTACTATCCACATGTCCAATCATTGGTTCCTGGATTCGTGCGCCATGGATCACGTGCCTGATCTGAGTTTGAGCTCACGTGCCTCTTTCGTTCTGCCATTCAAGCGTGTGATCATTGGCTTTATTTGTCATGGCAGAGAACAAATATAGCAGTAAGTGTTATGAAGTAGGAAAAAGTAGATTTTGCACGGACCTTAAAGAATAGATGAAGCAACGTGCACGGACATCCTTCTGCCTCAAGTAGGTATGCACGGACTTGAATAGCATAATACTAATGTGCACAGACTCTATATCCAGCCATGCGGGAATGTTGTATGCGCAAGAGAGTATATGCACAGATTTAGCATTGCACATGAATGAAATGTGCACGGACCCTCTGTTACTTGGCACGAACCTTTGTATGTACTAAGCGAAACGTTTACAGACTTTAAAACTACTAGCATGTAGTTCTTCAAATCATGCATGGACTATGAAATGCACAGCCCTTATATGCACGGACCTTGGATTGCACGGACTTCGTGTGTGCATAGACAAGCAGCAAGACATGCACGGACTATATGTACAATTGACGCAGGAGATTGCACGAACCTATAAGACTCTGAACAAAGAAATGCACGGGCCTAGCCTCTCAAAGGCTGAGATGTGCATGGACTCAGAATTTGAGAAGTGCACGAACCTTCTATTCCATGAGAGAGATGTGCACAAAGTTTAGTCGTGCTTAAATAGACTTTGCACGGACTTGGGTATACCTTCTTTGAGCAAAATGCACGGACCTTATTTGGGCATAGATCTCATATGCCGACCAGTCAAGAATGTGCATGGACCTATAAAAGATAAGCAGGATGTTACATGCACAAACGAAGCAAGGCACAGACCTTCTTTATGCAGGATGGCCTATATGCACAAACCTTAAAGCTTGAATGAAACATGACATGCACGGACCTTGGAGGAATATGCACTGACCCTAAATCAAACAATGAGAAATGTGCACGGACTCTGTAAGCATATAAACAAACATGCACGGACTCTAAATGACATTCTTAGACTTTATAACGACGTGCACCGAACTAAGTAAGTAGAATAGGCAAATGCGCACAGAGTTGAACAGTGTTTGCATGAACATAGAAATGCATACTTAACTAAAATTGCACTGAGCTTTATTGCATGAGGACTTTTTCCAAACCAACATGTGTCATCTTTGGAAGTCGACATTTTTTTAGAGTAAATTCAGAGAAAGTAATATATGAAGAATGTGTGATGATAAACTAGTCAATTTAGGCTTTATAGTGTATGACATCATCAAAATCGTAGGGGTGCAACAAATATTGCCCATGGAGGGCTTGAGTCTGCCATGAGGAATAGTTAGGGTGCACTGAGGATGCACCTAAAACCAGCAAATTAGAGGGGAGAGAACCCAAACCAGATCCATTATAGATGGATAGGTTGGGACTATGCCTCCTCCACAATACAACACTCTCCTCTAAGTAATGGAATGAAGACGAAGAGAAGAAAACAAGATAGCAAGCACTACAGCAAACTGGGACTAGGAATAATAAACTGCAAGACGAGGCATGTTCATATCTAAACACAACAGAAGGAGTTTTTGTTCATTCCAAAAAAATAGACAAAGGATGATACATCATCTCGAGGCCCACATCTGGGAAGCCATGAACATAAAAAGAAAATATAAAGTCGAGAAAGGAAAAGAGAGATGGGGGAGGGTGGAGCATTGACTCCTCTCCCTCCCCATTGATAGCACCTTCTCTCCCTCTCTTGTTCCCTCTTCCTCACGCACAAGAGCAGAGGAGGAAGAAGAAGAAAAGTTTCTAGGGATCACCCTTGAGTAGCACCAGCGGGGGGAAGAAAGCAGAGCCATCGGAGTGCCCTTCTGGAAGGCGAAGGTCTTCTTTTATATCAAGAGCGCGGCCCTTTCTTATTTTCCAAGGCAAAAAGGGGGGCCAGGATATCCTCCAATCATTGGAGACTATTCCACCCATGCATCCTATACGGTCGTACGGCCTTCTAGAAGGCATTGGAATCGGATCTTTGAAGAACACGCACCGTGTGCGTGACCCACATTCTTATGGTTTTTCAATGTCTTGAGGGTGCGTCGATGCAGGTTGTAGGTTGCGTCGACGTAGCCTTCTGTTGCAAAGGGTTGTCATCTTACTACATTTTCAAGTGCGTCGACGTGTCATTGACAGTGTGTCCACACCGCTAATGAGCTAGAATGGCTTTCCCTACTATTCTTCCTCAGGTGTGTCGACGCGACTGGGAACTAGGTCGACGTAACCCCTCATCCATGGGCTTTTTTCTTCTTTTCTTTAGTTGCTTCTACTTGACCTTCACGTGACAATTTTTAAGTGTCCATAGGCCTCCGTAATTCTCCACGAGCTTAGGATTCCCACTAGGATGTCGAGCATGTTGTACCCTAAAAATATCTAGAGTCCATTTCAAAAATATTGAGAAATATTTCTATTTTCTTTTTTAAACCCTTAACCCCCCTCTCCCTCTCTCCACCATTCTCTCACTCTCTCTCCCTCCATTCTCTCTCCTCTCTTCTTCTCTCCCCCGGGGAGCACGACCGTGGCGGAGCTGGACGAGGTGGAAACGACGTGGAGGTGCCGTGGAGCGTGAAGGTGCGAGGAATGGAGTGTGATGTTGGCGCGATCCCTCAGTGGATTCAAAGCGTCACGACATGGGTTCGTGTGATGGTTTGGCCATTTCGGATCGCGAGATCATCGATGAAGGTAGGGGGATGGATGCTCTACCTGTTTCTTGCTTTCCCTTGCGGTTTGGAGCCGAACGGTGTGAGCTTGAGCGAGTTTTCCTGCTTTAAGAGTGAAAGCATGTTTCAGGGGTGTGAGCCAAGATTACCGTTCCAGGTGATGGTTTTTAGTTTAAATGGTATCGTTTGAACCCCTGGCATGTTGGGATTCGATTCCTGCCAGTTTAACTCCATTTGGTTGTGATTTGGGATTTGTAGGAGGCTAGTTCCCCACGTGAGTCATTTTAGGTGAATTTGTAGAAATCACCCATTTTATAGCCATTTTGTGGTTTGTTTGGCCCCTTCTGGCTTTTGCAAGGTTGGCATTGTGATTGTGGATGCTTCCCCGTCATTTGGGAGCAATTGGGGCAAGGAGAGATCGAGTTTTGAGCCTTCCTACGATTTTCGCACTGGTAGGAAGTAGCGATCGTACAAGGGACCGCTACTCGAATAAATAGTCTAATGAGCACTGCTATTTGACTCTTAAAGGTTTCTATGTCAGTTTCAGGTTTCGGTCTCGTGACCAACCGCAACGTGGTAGTGGCAGCCCTGCGCTGACCGCCAATTTCGTGTTAACAGTCGAAGGGAGACCGTTATCCGATTTTAACTATTTTAAGTTAGTCTGGGGTAGCGGTCTAGCTCCCGACTGCAAATGGTATTGGCGGCCTTTAGAGGACCGCTAATTCTTGAAAATGGTCCCAGGAAGACCATTATGTGTTTAAGTCGGTTCCTAGTAGAGGCCTTGCGACTAACTACCTTATGAAGTGGCGGTCAGGCAAAGGACCGCCACCAGGATGGCTTATCGTGCTTTTTGAGAAGCTTTCGAGGCGGTTTGGAGTTGACGATCTGGTCATGACTGCCACTCTGAAGAGGCGGCCCTTTAAGGACTGCAACCGTTAGGTAGTGGCCTGCATGAGACCGTCATTTGGTTGGGCTGTCTAGTAGCAACCAGTGGAGGACCGCCATTTACCCAGTGGGTTTCTTTTGTGCTGGTTTGACTTTCGATTGGCTTGGCTTCGACCTCTTGGTTAGCCCATTGTTCCGCAGATATCTTGGATGTCCTATGAGGGCTGTGATCATGCTATAGGGTGTTCGGAAGTGCCGTAATTTTAAAGTGTGCATCGTGTTATTTGGCGATGGTTTTAAGGATCGATTGGTCTTCGGTCGACCTGGTTGTGACCCAGTGATTGGCATGTGACTTCATGAGTGTCTCGGCTATCTTGTGAGGATCGAGACTGTGTTTTGGATGCTCGGAGGTATCATCTTGCCTCGGTTTGCATGCCTATGTGGTTCGTGGGCTTTGGTGATCCCTCATGTTTCGTGTTCTATGTTTTCAGAATCAAGAGTTCAATGTGCGGCCTAGGGGCTGAGGACTTTTGTTTTCCTATGGTTTTAGCTTAGGGATTGGACTGATTAACGGTGTATTACCGTGATGTGCAACGACCTTGATGTGAGTCTTGTGACTCAAGGATCATTGTGAGTGGGTCTAGTTGTCTGTCCCAAGTCAGGTGGCAGTTCTGTGTGCTGCCTTATGTTTCATAGTACGTGTGACAAGTGCATGCTTGGCCTTTCTGTACTTTGATGTTTTTGTTTTGAGTCTCTGTGTCTAGTGACCATCCACTAGTCGTAGCCTGATGACACTTCACGTTGGCCCACCTGGGAGTGGTGGCAGGTCAATTCCCGATAGGCATGGTTCATAGGCTGGTTGTCGTGGGCCCCTTTGTGTTGTCGTTAGAGTCCAACGAGTGGGAAAAACTAGCTAGAGGCCTGACTCAAGACATTGAGCTTGTGTGTGCACACGTGGTCAGGGACAGTGGACCACCGTCGACGGGCGTGACCCTGTCTAGTCACTTGTTGCTTGGTACTTGGTTCTTGTATGGTATCTCAGTTACCATGTTCTAGGCGAGTGGGAGATACCTGAGGCGCAGTGTAAGATAGCAGTTGACACATCTGGCTTTTCTTCTAGTGAGGAGGTACTTTTGTCACATGACACATGATTCTTGTGACTCGTGTGGTTTCCTGCACACTGTGAGTTCCTTCACGTGGTACTTTGGGTGGTCTGTGTTCAGTGTAACATACATGACGGCGAGGTCGTGTATGTGTTGGTGCTTTAGACCGTATGGTCTTGAGTTGGATTTGTCTTGTGTGACGTAGAAAGGGCTGGGCAAACAATGCCCGGAAGGTGTTCGAGGAAATTCCTGAGCCCTTATTTCTTGTTATTTTTGCTGGGAAAATACTTGGTACAACAAATGCCCCGCACGGGGCGTGCACCGGAGGTGGAGACGCAGGCGAACGGCCAATGATCTTCTCATTTTGTCTCGTTGTAGTTGTATTTGGAGCTTCATATGAACTTTGTGTACATGTATTTTCTTCATGTGCTAGCTATTTATATATTGCCAACACCGTGTACTGACCCCCTTTTCGTGCTTTTGTTCTGCAACTATGGTGAGGTTTGGTAGAGATGACTAAGCTCAGAGGCCTACTGCCCATGAGAAGGATCACTAGGTGAGGAGGACCGAGTGGCCCTTGCCTCCTTTGGGCCCGCTCGTGATCACTGCAGCTAGCATTGGCCATCTTGACTTGGGGTAATCCATGGTTGTTTAGGGCCCTGTTGGAGAGGGGACGAGTGGAGCTAGAGTCGTAGAGTTGGTGAGGATTTTCGAGACCGGTGGCATTTACATGTATGACCGCTCAGGAGGCTATCCGAGGTAGTTTCCCATAGACCGGTAGTTGTTCGAGTTTATGAGGATCTTTATCCCCACCGGTACAGAGACAGGGGACCCTACTGTGCCTGGAGAGCGCCACTGGTTGGAGCGGGCAATTATGCTTGGTAGGGATAGCCTACACAGGGTTGCATTGTACAGCTTACCAAGCTTCTCGACAGATTTCTAGAGATAGAGGCAGTTCCCTAGTGTAGATTACTTGGGGTTCTTCAGCAGGGTAGACTAGTTTGCGGTTCGTGTTGGAGCGTTGGGTCCAGTTTCTTGAGACCTACATGGCCATCACTGAGTTGAGACTGAGGGGGTGATGGGGTTGGTGCTAGAGCCATTAGGGCTGCAGTTTGCTGGGGAGGGGTACGATGATCACAGCCTTCTGGATGGGATACTTCGGCATATAGTTGTGAGCTAGTATGTCTGCTGGTCCGTGATCTCTTAGTAAAATTCCACCATGGGGTGACAAAGTGGTTGATGGGCATAATTCACCATTACAAGATGCTCTTGGACCGAGTAGGGATTCGATATGCGGTGACGACAGCGCTATACGGGTCCCCCTACTACATAGGGCTTACTCAGACATTGGCGAAACTTCAATCGCCAATGGAACATAATGGCGACAGCAGAGGGGGAGATCTCACTAGACTTGTGGTCTCTTTTCTGGTTTTCAAACTTACTGATCAGTGGTGAGGGCTACAAGGAGGTGGTGCTAGAAGACCTCCATCGCAACCACACTGACGGGTTGGGATGATACTGGGTGTCTCACAGCTACTGGTATTTGCTAAAGACGTGGAGAGACTTGGCTCTGGCAGGTAGGGAGAAGGTCGCATACACTCCGAGGGTGCCTTTGAAGGTGTGGGTCCGTCACTTCTATAATGGGCCATTTTGCTTCTATAATAAGTTTACGCGAGACCAAACCCCTTGGGAGGAGTACACAGAGGTGGAGCTATGGTTCTGGACTTACTCTCCATACATCTACACAATGAGAGAGAGGTGGAATCCCCATGGGCTACCGGATGTGACTCATTTGGCTGCATACCTGGCGTATTGGCCAGTGACTTTCATGGTCCCCTACGGAGAGGATAGCCTTCTGTAGGTAGAGCTGCTGTGACCTGTGTACTTGCTAGCGGAGGGACGAAGGCTGGTGTTGGCTCTTGTGGCATTGGCCTACATCTACCATGGGCTGGGGGAATTGTCAGTACACCTCGTGCCATGAGAGTGGAGTTTGCTTCTTGATGGGGACATCGCCAGCCATTCCAGCACCCTCGGCCCGTCACATCACCTCAGATATACCCAGCTTGATCTAGCTACTTATTTCTTGAGTCATATGATGTATTTTTCATTTTTTTATCATTATATTTCCCTTTTATTTGAGTCATGTCCCTATGCCCATAGTTATTTCCCTATGTTTGAGTCATTAGACACGTTTTTTGCTTCTTAGGATATCAGTGGTCATTTAGTGTAAAGCCATGGGCAGTGTGATCCTGTAAAAGGTTGTGCTCCTATAAATAGGGCCCAACCCCCTTGAGAAAGCTAATGAATATTTGTACATTTTTAGAAATCCAATTTGAGTGTTCTTTTGGTGAGAAGCCAAGAGAGAGCGTGACAAGCCCATACCCAGCCCCTCTCTCTCTCCTATGCCACTTTCTCTCTCCTTCACTTTCACTCTCTAAAACTTGCTCCCCCTTCTCTCTCCTCTCCCCTCCACATCACCCTCCACTTCAGCCATAACTTGCCATCTCATCAGCCACATCACCCTGACTCTTCGTCTCCCTAGAGAACCATTACTGCCCTCATTAACTCCACCCTCTCCCTAGGCACCCTTTCATTCTCCCAAGCCACCCTTCCACCATCCGAAGAGAGAATCCCTCTCCCAAAGCCACCCTTTCACTCCATAACACAATCCTTCCCATCCCCAAGGCCCCCATTAACCACCCCCATTAATCCAAATTCAAATCTTGGGGGAGAATCACCCCCCTAGCCCATTGTACCCCCGCCCTCTCCATCTTCCAATCCAGTTCGCAGCTCCCCCTCCCACCACCTGCTAGACCCTCTTCCCGCCCTATTCACCACCTCCCAGACTCCCTCACAGCCAGGGGTCATCCCCACACCCACCCTATTTCCCCTCCCATCTGTCCCCATTTCCCATGCCTCATCTCAGCTGTCAACTAGTGACAATAGCAGTAGGGTCATCCACTGACTTGCAGTAGCATCCATGGGATCATCACCATGCTTCAGGTGGCCTGTCTTATACCGTCATCTTCGTCTCCAAGTGAGCTTCGTCATGGTGGTTCGAGCACCCTCGTTCGATGTCGGGGCTATTCGTAAAAGCCAATCTCGCTCGACTGCGTAATTCTGGTCTGGCCAGTAACCAGTTTCGCTTGCAGAGGTTGACACGATCACATCCCTCTTCTCTTGACCTTCCCGTCTAGAGGAGGTCATCCAGGGTCACCCAGCTTTCGGCCAAGCCCAGCCTTTCACCATTCGGAGCCCATGTCCAAGAGCATCACCCCTGACAATTTGAGCCTAATCTACTGTCCAATCTTCCTGCACCCTAGTCAAGCAGTCGACTATAGGAAGTACCACGTCCACCACCCACCTCTTCTTCTTCAGTCCTTTGGAGGAGCTCAACACAGTTCTCCCAGCTTTCCACTGGGACCAGTCTCACCCTGATCTGAACTCCCAGCTAGGAGATACACCCCCGGCAAGGCTTCCCTGTCTGTCTGGAGGCCTCGCCTGTGTGACCTCATGAGAACGGATGGTATCGGAGCTCCCGGGCTCAGACCATTGCCATTCTAGTTCTGTAACGTCCCTGGAGCATCCCTCTTTGAATTGACTCTAGCCCACATCAATCCGACATTGGACCTGGGTGTTACACCCCCAGTGAGTCAGACCTGTTCTCTTGCCCCAACTTTCAGTCCAACCCTGCCGGCCTCCAGGAGTTGCCACCGAGCCGTCCGGGTGACTTCGTCAGATATTTTCAGTCGAGGGGAACTAGGTTCGACACTTTTTCAAGCCGAGCTGGTCCTACCTCAATCCGACGTCCCAACCGAGAGCACAGCCCTATCCAAGGGCTCTCTGGCCTATAGAATTTACCCCCTACACAGTTCCACAGGATCCAGCGGCATCGGCAAGTACGAGCTCCGATCAAGGCGAGTCTTCTTCTTGGTGGTTCCCAAGACAACAAGATTTCCAACGACTCTAGCCCCGCCTCTGTCGGATGTCTAGCAGGGAGTTCTCCTCCCGACAATGGGTTGGTTACACATAGCCAGGACAGCAAACCAGGCGGCACCCACCGGGAGCCGATCTTCTTTGGCCACACCAACCTCCCCTCCCCGCCTGGCCGGCTGAGCGCCCATCCCTACGTGGAGGTAAATTTTGGTTATAATTTAATTGTCCTCACCCCAAAGTCAACCCTCCTGCGAGAGGAGTAGTGTTGTAATAGTGGTCCCAATGCCAAAGTTACACCGGTGTAGTGTGCGGGTGGCGATACCACGCTTCCCCACTTGCCCTCATCTTCGACCGGGGCCTTCATCTGTAAACATAGCAGCTTATCTGTTCAGATGCTTATCTGGCTTGACCCCAGTGTAAATTTGTAGAACTAGAGATAAATCTCATTCCTTGATCTTAGATGAGTTTAATCAGTGTCGTTTGATTACTAGAAAGCTTCAAATCCGTGTTGGTAGAGTTAGAAAAGTCATACACGGTTAAACCCTTCAAACGAACTTGAGTTTCTTCAAGTTTCACTATCATTACCTATTTGTCACCGTTACAGAATCATTTGTCACTGCTAACGACTATTTGTCACTTACAACATCTATTTGTCACCCTTATCACTCGCTAGCCGCCGCTTTTGTTTCGTTTTAAATCATATCGTGACTTCTGTTATCCATTTATCACCGTTATGAGACATTTGTTAGCCTTGATGCCTATTTGTCACCACTGATGACTATTTGTCGCCACTATGCGGTGTTAGCCGTTATAATATCTCTCTCCAGCCTCTCGTCCAAGTGATCTCATGACCGACACCATGTCGCTTCGATTTCCACAAAGTTAGGGGAGATGGAATGATCTTCGTAGTCCCGTCACTTCGATTTCTAGAAAGTTGGGGAGGCACGGTGACTCTTTTGCCCTCTCAGGGTTTCGTGAGTTCCTTTGACGGTCAAAGACACTCTCGTGAAGATGTCATCGTCTGAGAAGTCAGATTCTTTGTCAGAGTAGGGTCCCGCCAAACGACTGTGGTTCAGAAAGGAAACCTTGCAGAAATAAAATTATATTTTCAATTAAATAATTTAACTATGGTATCTAATAAAGCTACGATAGAGTCCAATCCAACTACAGTACAGTCCAATAGGAAGAGAAACATACTGTGAAGCTGGGGGAAGCTCGACTCTGGCAAAGCTGGCACTAAGAACCATGTACCACACCTCCAAACCACGAGGTGCAATCGTCAAACTTGAAAAGATATTGGTGAGCCTCGTCTCACTGGCTTAGTAGGGGTCCCACGGATCCCCACCATGAAAACAATAGCGGTAACAATAATAGTGCGGAAAACAACACAGAAGCAGGAGTAATAACAACAATAACAAAAGTAACAGTGGTAATGACAACAGTAAGAAAAACTATGATTGAACCGAAAGCTACTCCTACCCGTGGGAAACATAAACTTTCACACTCACGATCGAGAAGTACCAAACCGACAGAAGGAAACTCTGGCTATATAGCTAGGATACCACGACATCTCAGTCATGCAGGATTGTCCTCAATGACAAAGCCCAACTAAAGATCACACGGTCTCAAGCACTAACACATACACGACCTCGTCGTCGTGTACTCTACACTGATTACAGGTCAAGCGAAACACAGACTACCCAAAGTATCACACCAAGAACTCACATTGCGAGAGAACCACACGAGTCACAAGAATCATATGTCAAGTGACAGAAGTACCCTCTCAAGAGAAGCAAGGCCAGATGTGTCCACTAACATCTTACACTACACCTCAGGCGTCTCCTGCTCGTCTCGAACATGGTAACTGAGACACCGTAATGGTAACAAAGAAGAACAAGGACTAGTCATGGTAACACTCATCAGCGTGGGTCCAACGTCCCCGACCATGTGTGCACACACAAGCTCAATGCCTTGAGTCAAACCTCTAGCTGGTTTTTTCCTCCCGTCAGACTCTAACGGCAAGGCAAAGGGGCCCTCAATAACTAGCCTAAAAATCATCTCTACCAGGACTACCCCGCTACCACTCCTAGGTGGGTCGACACAAAGTGCCGTCAGGCTACGACTAGTGGAGGCTCACTAGAGACAGAGACTCTCCAAAGAAAAATACCAGAGTATGAATAGGCTACACACGCACCTGTCACATGTACACTGAACACAAAGCAACACACAGTCGCTAGACACGGCACAGTCAACTAGACCTCCTTTTCTTCTAATTTCTTTAAAAAAACTGCGTCTAACTTGTTGGTCATTGTTTCCTTTTCTTCTAATTTCTTTAAAAAAATGCATCTAACTTGATAGTCGTTGTTTCCTTTTCTTCTAATTTCTAAAAAAAAAGAAGTTTTAGCGTCCAGATTGGTGGACGTCGTTTCTTTTAGCGTCCACACAGGTGGACACTATTTTCTACGTCTTCCTGCTCTCACCTTCCCCCCGTCTGATGATGCACTGGCTTGTTTAAAAAAAAAAATTACTAACCTTCCTAGGCACCGCTTGGTTCAGTGCCCCCCGTAGTGGCTGGCGGGGAGCCTGCTGCCTCTGTCGCCATTGTGCCGGTGGAGCCACCACCGCCAATGGCTGCTCCAAGTCATGTTTGGCTTCCTCTACCTCCCTTCTCCCCTCTCCGTCGCCGCCGCCATCGTTGCCCTCTCCCTCACTGCCTCCATCAGTTGAGCCACCATCTCCTGCTTCTTCTTCCTCTTCACCTTCTTCTCCTTCCTCCTCGCCGTCGCCTTCTTCTCCATCCTCCTCGCCGTCTTCTTCTCCTTCCTCATCTTCCTCTCCTTCTCCCTCTTCCTCGGTCGCACTGCTGTTGTCTTCCTCTTCCGATACCTCCGCCGCCGCCTGCGCTTCTGTTGCCTCCGGCTGTGCCTCCGCCACGATCGCCGCTCCATCGCCCTCCTCGTCGTTCAGGATCACCACCTCTGGTGGTGTAACTCACCGTTGTTTCCTAGGTGTAGAGCTGCTAGTGATCATCATGGCGGCGGGGTTTGAAAGAGAGAAGGACGGAGAAGAGAAGGGGGGGAAGTGGGTTCGTTCGGGGAAGAAGATGAACAGAAGAGAGAGAGAGAGGGGGGGTGGAGGCGGTCGAGTTATATAAAAAAGGGGTTTGAAAAGAATCTGTGTCTACTTTGGAGGACGCTAATTTTGGAATTTTGGAAAAATAAAAGGAATCAGTGTCTTAGAGTATTGACGTTTATTTAAGAAAAGCGGCTACCATGAAAGACGCTATTTTTGGAATTTCATTTTTAAGGAAATCTTTTAAGAATGAGCGGTTGCTATGAAAGATGCTATTTTTGAAATTTCATTGTTAAGGAAATCTTTTAAGAATGAGCAGCTACTATGAAAGATGCTATTTTTGGAATTACATTTTTTAAAATTGCGAGCAGTCACTCACCTTATGAATGATCATCAAATTTGTAATCCAGGGTAAAAGACCCTCTTGAATAGTCATCAGATTGGCTGCTTGCGCTGCTACTTCCATTGAATCCTGGCATTCAAATCATAGTAGGCTGCAACTATCCAAATATTTTTGTCTCTGTATTCTATTTTACTGTATCCTACCATTCGTAGAGGAGTATCCATTCTAGATTCTTCCTGAGCCAGATATGATACTCTTATCCTATCTTTATCTTCTGTACAAAATCCTCAGTAGCTGAAGATATACCATCATGTGATCACCCCAGCAGAAATTCGTAGGATGTACAAACTGATGTCCTTCGATGCTTATATTTGGATAACGTATTATGTAATTGTTATGTTCAACAGGATACTCATTTTAATGAGCCCGTCCCCAGCAATCAAAGGGCTTTAAAGATTGGAATTGGTGATCAGGTGCATGTTCCAATCAAGATCATTTCACAATTCGTGTATGGAGTATGGAATTTGATTATCTCCTTGTTTGATAAATAGCATTCTCACAAAAGAGATCCAATCCTTAGAATATCTAGCTAATCACAATGGACAAATAGCAATCCAATTAGAGATTGATGGTAGGATGACTTGGTTGCTACCATTCTTCACTTTTTTAATAAGCTTATTTTTAATATTGTCGAAAAGGTTCAACAGGAAAAGCAAACTCTTTTGAAGAATGTCAATGCCTTCTCTCAAGATCATCCTTATAATTATAACTGCAAATAGAGATTTAGATTCAACCCACCAAACTGTTTAAGAGCTATACATTTAGGATCCATGTTAGTTGAAACTAAGAGCTACATATTCAACTCATCCTTAAAGGCATGTAGCTCACGTTTAACATATTTCTTTTCAAGTTCTTTGAATTGCGTAAAAAGGGCTCGATCAGGAACTTAGTTCGAACTTCATCCACTAGCTCCTCTGCCAGTTGGTACATTTTGAGCATGGATTAGAAAATTTCAGATCAGGGATTGATAGAAGACAGCTTACTAAGAAATACCTAAGGTGTACAACCAAGATTAGTCTCACTCTTGAAGACATTTCGAATGTCATCAGGTGCACAACCAAGATTATTCTTACCTTTGGTCTGATTCAGTAACTTCTGATCTGGCATACTTATTTTTTTCCTTTTTTGGCCCCTAGTTTCGGCAATTAATCAAAGGTGTTCTCTCATATGGGGGATGTAAATGACGTCGTGACCTTTATGGCATGACGGGATTTGGTCCCGACCCAAACCACACAATCACCTGAAGAAGTCAGATTGAGTGCACCATGGGCCTCCACGAGGCCCAAATAAATCGTCACTTCGTGACTAGCACGCCCTCGCACTAAATAGACAAATAAGCGCACTAACAAACAAAGAGAAATTCAAGTGAATTTTAGTGCGCCCATAGGCGTCCGTGCCAACAACTGTGGTAGCAATCTAGATGCGTCCCTGACCGCAGATGTGACTAGGCTACCTGTCGCTCCTAGCTCACCCTCGAAAGAGGGGAGAGCCACAGATGGGCTAGTGCTAACTAGCTCCTGGATCATCTCTAGGGTAGTAGTCAGGTCCTCACCTAGCAAACCAAATCATAAACCTATTCAACGACCCCAACCTGTCAAACATCCAAAAAATAGAGGGCAACTCTCCTTATAATAATTTGACAATTACCCAAGCCGTCTCGGATTGCTGTTGGCTCTTGCTCCTCAACCGGGAGGGGCACTCCACCTTGCGCCTCAGGAGCTGCCATGGCCCCTAGCATCCCTGCCGTCTCTGCATGAAACCTGTGGCTATGTCAGTCTCCAAAAATGAACACAACCACGAGTAGTGCATACCGAGTCCCAGAAGATCCTACCGGGCTGAACATCCTCGGAGGCCTTCCATGACTCAAAGTCAGGGAATGTCTCAACGTTGGGGCCCATTTCATCTATCACATGAAGAAGCATGTAAAAGTCGATCTCGTGCTCAACCTCATCGTCAGTCAAAGGATCGGCCTCCACGGGTAGTGAGAAAGTCACCTCCACCCCGGCCTCCAGTGGAGCTAGAAAAAAAAACCAGTCATGTAGTGCAAGGTTAGTCAATCATGATGGCTAAACTAGCAAGAGGCAAAAGGTGAACACAGTACTTACTCAAAGCCGGTTTCGCCTCTATATGATCCTCTGCCCTGCGTCCCCGAGAGGACTGACCAGCCCCCACCGCTCCAGTGTCTACCCGAGGTCTCTTTCGCCTAGGCTGAAGACCTTTGTCTTCACTCCCAGAAGACGCCTCCGTGGAGCGATGATCTTCCCATATGTAGACGCCCAAATGTACACCGATGTTATCCACATCGCGCCCATCTCGGCGGGCGTGAGGAGCTTGCCGGTGGTGTCCACAGCCAGCGAACGGGTCATCAGTCGGTGATCGCGCTGACGGCGTGCGCGGCCAGGAAGGTCTCGCGCTGCTCGTTGTCGGTGATGAGGGCGGCGACCGCGTCCGCGCCAAAGATCGGGACGAGGCGGTCGAGGAACTCCAGGGAGGTCGGGTTGCCGCCCTCCACGCGGTAGATCTGCGTCTCTGTGCGGTCGGTCTGGGAACCGAGCGCCGCGCCCGTGAGGCGCTTCTGGTGCCGGAGTGCGCGCAGACTCGCGCCCCGGATCCGAATTCCAGTCATGACCCCAGCCTAACACCAATCGGACATCAAAAACAGCAGTCACACCCCAATCGTGCATCACGACCATGTTCTATGGGATCATGTTGGGGTCGTAGTGGAGATTGGTCCTTGCTTGACTGGGGTCTTTGATGTCTACTTGGTGTTAGGTCGGTGTCATATCCTGGCGTCGCACCCAACCGGTCACGGAGGACCACAACATGACTGCAACAGAGGGCGACTGGGAGGCCCTGGCGAAGCTGGTCAGACAGCGTCGCTTTGAACTGGCCATCCGGACGCAGCATGAGGCAGCGGAACGGAGTGACGTCTCAAAGAACACGTGGCAGCGGCTTGAGAATGGCCAGCCTGTCGGCAGATCGACGTTGCTTCGAGTGGCTGCCGTCCTGAACTGGAGCCCCGCGTACATCCAGGCGGTTCTGCGCGAAGGCGAGAACGCGCCCATAGTCGGAGCGGAAGGGGAGACCGTAATCGCGCGGCCTAAGACGGTGGAGGCGAAAGTGCGCATTCCCAGCGCTCAACCGGCCGCCATCGTGACCGCGCCGGCCTCACCGGCTGCGTCGGTTCACATCGCTGCACCGAATGTCACGGCCGGGATGAACGCCACGCTCCCCGCCCTGGAAGGGCAGGCGTCCGGCGGCGTGGTCTACCCGTCCGTGGTGCCCATCAGCAAAGACATGGGCATCATCTCGATCCCGATCCCGGTACCGCTCGACATCGCCGACGACCTCACGGAAGAGGACACGCGGCTGCTGTTCCACATGATTCAGCAGCAGGGGACCGGCTTCCTAAAGTCGGTCGTCGCGGCCAAGCGCGCCAGCAGGAAGCAGCTACGGGAGTTCGCGAAGCCCCTCAAACTCACTCCTTCATCTTTCCCACTTTTGGGCTTGCACAAGCTAGTACTAAAATGGGCTACAGTCTGTCCCTTAGTAAAAATATCAGACATGATTTTGTGACTTGGCATAAGGAAGACAGATCTGCCTCGAATCTAATTTCCCTCGAATGAATTGATAATCAATTTCAATGTGCTTTGTTCTGTCTTGTTGAACTGGGTTCCTTGCAATATTGACACCTGCCTTCTTGTCACAATATAGTCCCATCGGAAGATGGACTTGTATACCAAGATTTTGTAACAGAAGTTTCAACCATATCATTTCTGTGACACTGTAAGCCATAGCCTTGTATTCTACCTCGGCACCAGATCTAGCAAACACAATCTAGTTTTTGCTTCTCTAGGCCACCAAATTTCCACTTAGAAACAAGCAGTACCCTCTTGTAGATCTTCAATCATCATGTATCCAGTCCAATAAGCATTAGAAAAGGCCTTAATGCTCAAATGTTCAGTTTTAGAAAACAATATTCCTCTGCCAGGACAGGACTTGGTGTACCTGAGAAACTCTCTACTGCCCTCTTCTGAGGTGCTCGCAGTGCATGCGTAAACTGGCTCACCACACTCACTGCATAGGGCAAATAAGGCATGTGAGACCAGGATAAAGTAGTTGGCCAACCAGCCTCTGGTATTTCCCTCTTTCTTCTTCAGACAAGATGCTATCTTTTGTGTTGCATAGGGTATTGCTAACTTCAATTGGCATATCAGCTGGTTTGCACCCTAATTTTCTTGTTTCTTTTAACGGATCTAGTGCATATTTTTTTTTGACAAATGTACATGCCTTTCTGAGACCTAGCAATCTCAATGCCCCAAAAGCAGTGTTATCAGAACCGGACCGGACCGGCCGGTCGAACCGGTTCGACCATGAACCGGTCCAAGAACCGGTCCGATTAGGCCCGGTCCGGTCTAATGTTAAAGACCCGGATGAACCGGACGAACCGCGGTTCAACCGGTGAACCGGTCCGAACCGGTTCGACCAGATTCACCCTTCAAAAAAAATATAAAAAAATATAAAAATTTAAAATCATATATTTGTGTGCACAAAAATATCTTATTATTATTGATTTGTTGTTATTTAGTATTTTATTTTATATATATTTAAAGTTTAAATATTTAAAGGAGTATAAATGTAATTAAGGGTTAATTAGAATTAATTTAAAGGCCTTACATTAATCAAAGGGTAAGCCCAAATAAAACAGGCTCATGAACCCAATTTTAAACCCTTTAGGCCCAAGCCCATACTCTAAAAACGTCCTTAGGGTAATTCAACATTTTTATAAGATAATTAGGGGATAAGCATAGAGGAATTTGATTTCTATTCAAATTATGGTGCCCTAGCTAGTAGGGGTCTATTGCAAGACTGCAGCATAATGGAGGCAGTCCAGGCAAGACTGCTACCTGCTTCCGATCACGAGAGGTGAAGAAATGCGGAAAGCTTAGATTTTTCCCATCCTAATCATATGGGATCGAAGTATGTAGACATGTAAACATATCTCAGACTCTTGGGGATCAATTCTACCCTAGATTAGGACTCTAATTAAGTTCGATCTAATTCCTTAAACCCTAGCAAACCCTATAAATAGGTCCCAGGATCGACCTGCGCGAACCTTACATTTGGCTCGCCTAGTTCAATAGTAAGATGATAGAATTTCATTGAGGTTCTTTAGAAGAATTTATTCCCCTAAGTTTTGTCTAACATCTCTCCAAATCTCGTGCTAGGAGTTCAAGCTGTTGGAGAGCTAGAAGCCCCCGAAGTTGCTATTTCTCTATAAAGCGCTCAGGAAATAATGTGTCAGTCCAAGGAAGAATGCAAGTTTAGAAGCCCTAATCGAGGTAGTCTTATATTCTTCCTTTAGAATGATTTGTTCCCCTCTATGTCTTCTTACTTCCCTCCAAATATCGTGGATTTAGGTCAAGAGATTAAGGAGAATGAGGGACAGAAAGTTACTAGTTTGACACAGGACGTGTAGGAACTAGGTCGTTCTCCCAGTCTAAAATTTGAAGTCGAGAGCCCATTACAGAGGTAAGTTATCTCATGAACAGCTTAAACAGTAAGTTAGTATTAAAAGCTCTCTTGTTTTGCTAGATTTCATACTTTTTACTTAAAGAATTTCATGTTTTCCTATGATCATGCATGCATAGTCTTCATAGCCTCATATCCCTGCACCCTTAACCAAAAAGATGATAATTGTGGCTTAATACATGCAACTCATGCCTTTCCATGATTTAACTTCATTATGGTATGTTTTATTCTTCTATCTGGCATGTTTTCCATGCATATATTGCCCTGGATTAGGCCTATCTGGACCGCTTTCTCATCCGAGAATCATTCAAAGAAACACATATATAAAAGAAAAGGCATGGGTACATCTCATCTGCTCAATGATCCTTTATTCATTCATTCAATTTCAAATACATCATAGTTCAAATCATATCATAATTCCTTTACATCACGAAGTTTAAGTCTCGATCACTCTTGAATCCCCGTGAGGATAGATCTCACGCAACTCTTTCAGATATGCTTGGTAGTCTTCTCGCTCTTCTACCACCTCTGCTGGCAAGATGCGAACCTTGCTGATTTCTGACATCACTAAGGCACTGTGAACGGCCAGCTTATCTTCCTCGATGCCTATCCGTCTTGCTTGTAGTACGGGGAAGTGAGATAGTGGCGAAACTATGGTACGGGGTAGACCCACCTATAGGTACCATCCATGAGGGTTGTACACTGCCAAGTTAGTGTTCCCTACTAGCCGTAGGTCTAACCCTAGTCGACGGGGTAGCTTGAGTAGGGTGCCTTATAAGGTATAAGGTCACTTGATGAATCTCTCCAAAGGCAAAGTGTTAAGGTAGAGCCGCCACTCATCCTTGGTCTTCCTATCAGCAGTCCAGCACTCTACCTATTGTGAGAATCTGGACGCGCCACCAATAAAAAATAGTGGGTGGCTCCCAAAGATATGGCTCGAAGAAGGTGCATCATTCTTTTGAATGAATTTTAATCTAATCCCCATCCAGCATTCAAGGAGTATTATAGATCCAAAGAGAGGACCCCTGAGAGAAGCTGAGCTGAGGCCCTCGTACAAGTATGATAGGACGGCCAGTGAGATGGATAATCCTTGCCATAAACCACTAATGATGCGAAGGTTGGGTATATCTAGATGGTGATCAGTGGTGGGGAGGAGTAGGGCTCCGTAAAGATAAATAGAGACAGCTTTGGCTATGGCTTCATTCCACCTGCATTTATTTTTACAATGAGAAGTGATCCATTGGCACAAAGGAATTAGGTGGATGTGCTATGAGCTAATTATGGCTCGAATATCTTTAACGCTAGGTAGGAATTCCCCTAGAATAAGAGCAGGGTCTATAGGGGCTATTGTGTGACACACTAGGACCTCTTCCCCTATTTTAGTCCTAGGGAGAGCTAAGTAGGTCTCTACTTCCTCTAGTAGGATGGTGATCTCGGAGGATGGAAAGATGCACACCCTGGGTCCCGAACCACTCTCATCTCGGGACCCGAATAAATCATCACCTAGGTGACTGGCACGCCTTCACACTCAATAAACCGAATAAACGAATAAACAAGTGAACAAAAGAAAAGAATAGAAAGGAGTGTCCCGAAAGTGCATCCACACGTCTACGCGAGACAGGCTTGCTGGGCACCTTGACCGCGTAAACCCCCTTGGGGGGGGGGGGGCTTTAGGCGGCTACACCCCATTCAAATAAAAAAAAAGGAAAAGAAAGGGAAGAAAAGAGAGAGAGAAAACCCAGGAAAAAAACTCCCACATAAACCTTTAGGAGGGCTGAAAATCATCTGGGACCCACACCTTCTCTATCTTACATGCACCCCCCTAAACCTCCCTTTTAGGTGGACTGAAATCATGTGGGCCCCACACTTCCTCTCTCCTACATGCACCAACATAAACCTCACTTTCTCTCTCCATTCCTCCCACCTAAACCCCCCTTTAGGTGGGCTAAACATGTGGGACCCAGCCACCTTCTCTCTCCAGGCTGCCCCCCTAAATCCTCCTACTTTAGGCAGGCCAAGCATCTCACCTACCCACACTCTCTCTCCAGGCCACCCTCTTAAACCCTCCCCCTTTAGGGGGCCAAGCCCCACACCCAGCCCACCTTCTCTCTCTCCAGGCCACCCCCCTCTTAAAACACTCCAGCCCTCACACACAAAGTCCTTTCTCTCTCCATTCCTCCCACCTAAACCTACCCTTTAGGCGGGCCAATCCCTCAAACCCCCTGACCTTTACGTGGGCTCACCCCTTTACGTGGGAGCCTCACCACCGAGCCATCCCTTTGCCTATAAATCCCCCTGGAAGGCCAAGGGTCAAATGAGATGAGATCAAAGAGATCAGATAGAGGAGAAGACAGAGAGATTTCCCCAGAAGATCAACACTTGGAGCACTTGGAGTGTAACCTGGCTGTTTGTTCGTGTTTGACTTTGCACACACAGAGGGTATGCCGCATTAACACCACTCATATGGCGTTTAGCCGATACACACGAACATTCTCCTTTGCGTATGGGGCGCCATGGTAATAGTGAGAATACTCATCCACCGAGTTCGCTTGCGTATGTTGCGCCATGGTAACAACATTAACACTCTCCTACCAGAACCTCCCGTACTTCGAGATCAGGTGAACTCCGTCACTAAGGCGTAAAGACCCTGATCACAAGAAATGGTATACAAAAGAAACAGAAAATCAAGAGGAGGAGTGAGGGCTAAAGTCTCAGAAGTAGTGGGAGAATGGGCAGATGCCCAAGGCAGCGGATGTGGAAGAAGTCGGGTCGGATCCGGGATTAGAAGGAATCAAAAGAAGGAATTGGTAGATGGAGAGAGGAGGATCCGGAGGGTCCAGAGGCGAAGGAGGAGAATCATGATGGGAAGAAGAATCTAGAGGCTCCAGAGGGAGAAAATATCGAGGGACGCGATGCCCTGGGAAGAGGTATGGGAAAAGATGGTTGAAGAGGAAGAAGAGAACAAAGGACGCGATGTCCCGGAAGGATAGAAGGAGAAATTGGAGGAAAGGGAAGAGATTCGGAGATTTTAGAGGGATAGAATCAGAAGGGACGCGATGCCCTGGAGGATACGAAAGTGGAGGTGTGGAGAGGCGCGATGCCCTAGAATGGAGATCTGGAGGTTCCAGAGGAGGAAGGTATAAAGGGGCGTGATGCCTTGGAAGAAGAGAAAAATCTGGGGAATCTGAAAGGACGTGGAGAGGGAGGGTGCGATGACCGACAGACAGAGAAAAATTCGGAGGGTCGGGATACAAGAGATGGGAGGGGGCGCGATGCCCAGCCAATGTCAGGGGACCTGGAGATCCCAAAGGTAGAGGTGAATGAGATGGCAAATGCGGAGGATCCGGAGGTTCTGGAGGAATAAGACACCATGGGGCGCATTGCCCCGGGAGGATGAGTGACAAATTCGAAAGGTCCGGATGTAAGAATTGAGAGTGGGCATGATGTCCTGAGAGAAATCTGGAGGGGGCACGATACCCACTAAGTAGAGAAAAATATGGAGGATCTGGATATAAGAGGTGGAAAGGGGCGTGATGCCCTGGGAGAAGATTGGAGGGGGCGCCATGCCCAGGAAGTGTAAGGGGACCCAGAGATCCTGAGGATAGAGATGAATAAGATGGGGAATGTGGAGGATTCGGTGGTTCCAGAAGGCATGGGAGATATGGGTTCGGAAACTCAAGAAAGAAGAAGTGTGAATGCATGCGAATGTAATGAAAGGGATGCGATGGATGCATGGAATGCATGAGATGCCCAGAACATGAAGAGCGAGAGGATGAGATCCTCCTCCTTACCCCTGGAATGGCCCATGAAGAATCGGTGATAGACAGGAATATGGGTGAAGTTGAATAGAAGGTGGAAGGCTCCTTAACGGAAGAATGCCCGCCCTTCCACAACAATGAAAGTATATAGCCGATGGGCCCAATAGATAAAATCAAAGCCCATGACGAAGATTCAACAATAAATGACAACTCCCTTGGAGGGCGAAGAGCAGTAGTGTGAGGGAATTGGAAAGTTGGATCGGGAAGCATCATGTTGTCCAGGGATTGTGGCGTATAAGGAGTGTTGAACAAAATGGGCATTCGCCCCTTGTATGGAAGAATGGGTTCAATATTTGAAACTTGGAACAAGGGGTGCCCTACCCATCCCCTGGGCACGAACTTACACGGCATCAAAGCTTGACATTCTCTTTTAATGAGCAGCGGCGGGGACTTGGCCTCTTCAACCATGCTTGGCACAAAAACGTGGATTGGCATCTGACAAATAAACTCTTGCACTTTGAACAGCATCACCGTGGCCAACTCCTTCTTGCCTGGCTCTCGATCATCTTTGGCACAAACATTTGCCGAAGGACCCCCATTCTGAGTGGTAGCGAAAGGTGAAGCAGAGGCGGAAGGCTCCATAGATGGTGGAGGTGTAGTGGAAGATGTTGGAGAAAACATGTCGAGCTTTTCCCCTTGCTCGGAAGCGGATGGGGTTGGCTCAAGTGCAAAAAGGAATGGACCATTCTCGGGATCTGCCGTGGGTTTGGGTGAAGGGATAGGTGGAGGAATAGGCAAATTGGGTTTTGGGGTTAAAGGATAGTGGATGGCCGAGGTGGCGGCAATGGAAGATTAATTGGAGGAGTTTTAGTGGTGGACTCGGTGGAAGTCGGTGTTGTGGAGGCTAATGGTGTAGCTGGTGGAGGTTTTGTGCGGAGGAAACGCCGAATGGGGCGAGCGGTGTTAGGGGTCGGAGAAGACTCCTGATGCACCAGTGCCGGTGATTGGAGTATCGACCCATCGTCATAACACCAATAAGTCTCAAAAATGATGGTTGGATTGAGGACGGTGGCATTGTCCTAAGCAGGGGGTTCATCTGGTGGTAGTGGAGGAAGTGAAAAGTGAAGGAAACTCGGAATGGGTGCCTTCGGAGCTTCATCATCACATGCCATTCTCAATTGTTCACATGCCGGCTCTTCGTTGTTGGGCTCAAGTGGACACCGTGGCAGAGGCGTAACAATGGGTGATGGAATGTAATGGTATTGCGAAGGATTTTGTCAATGTAAGTGTGTATGCGGAAGCGGAGGTGGAGGGCCACATTGATGAGCGATGTGGATGGGTGGAGGCCGGACGACGTCCACTTGATCGTTGAAATCTGTCAGCTCTTGCTCACTTGCGTTGTCGATGCCGTAATCATCTCTCCTATCCTTCCAATCTTTTTTCATCTTAGTAATATTATCCAAAAAAGTGTGAAGAGGATTGACTGGAGAAGTAGGATGAGAAGGCCGCGGGCTCACAACCCTCTTAAGTTGTTCCTCTAATGAAACGACTTTATTAACGAGAACCTATTGGAGGGGTGTACCGTGAGAAGCAGAGGGTTGACAAGGCCTTTGAAGAGGGGTATTAATGGAATTACCCAAATAAGAACCCGGTTGGGCCAGGTTGTAATGAATAGATGGGCCTTGGGGCCATGGTGGAGGAGCAATAGAAGGAGACGGGTGATGGGCTACTCGAAGAGGACTATGTGTAGGAGAAGGAGGCGGGTGACAGGCCACCCGAATAGGAGTGGAAGGAGGATGAGAAGAATGAGAAACACTGTCAACAACGGCCTTAAGGGCTTGGATTTATTGAGGGGTGAGATGATCTATTGCATGCAAAATTTGGGAGACCTTCTCATCATCGGGAGGCGACGGTCCCATGAGAATAGTGGCTCGCAACTGAGGTGAGGGACCATGAGATTGGCCATTGTCCACGGGTTGAGCAAGACCATAGGAATGAGGACGTGGCCCCTTAAAAGAATTGTGGTGAAGATCATGTTGAACATGTTGACATTGAGGAGTATAGGTTGTGCTAGGTTGTGCATCCTTATGACTATAATTGGCATTTAACATGTTAGTTTGATTATCAAAGTGAAACATCATGCAAATAATCAATATTTAATCAAGGTGATTTGCAAAGATCAAACAAGTTGGAATGTTACGCTTGATTTTCTTAGTTGAACCTTGGTGAATTAAATGATTTTTAACAAAGTTAATGTAATAGGCACCCCTGCAACAAAAGTTCTCATTTGGAATTTTTTGGTACCCAAGCTTTCTTGAGTCCTGGAGGGTCAAAGGTGCTTCTAACTAGTGCACTCCATCTCCGAGACACCAGGTCATCCTTCCTCATTCAGAAGTAATCATTCATTTCATGCCCAACCTTACCATAGTAGAAAGAATACACATGATGTCTCACATTTTTCCTGTGAGCATAGGGATTGACTTTTGGTGGTTGAGCATGAGTGTTAGCATTCTTGGTATGAAAAACACTTCTTCCTTTTCTTTGCCAATAGTCTCGGACAATGTGGCCATGGTATCCACAATGATAGCAGCATGGAGGAAGGGTTCTTCTATTGGCCTTAGGGTGCGTCGACCTTACCTGGGTAGTACATTGACGCATTGGATCATCCCTAGGCTTAACGTAAGGGTGCTGAGCATGCTTTCTTCTAGAGTTTACCCATCCCTTGGCATTGCTATTTTCATTGCTTCTTCTATTCTTCCCTGCCCTCAATTCATCATTCATCAAGATGAAACAATCATGTATAATATGACCCAGCTATCCACAATAGAAACATGGCACATTCTTCTTCTCGAGAGCATGGTGCTGGGCATGGGACTTCCTATCATGCATGTTGACCCCCGTTTTCGGCCTACATGTTGAGTTATTTCTCTTATTCACCTTCTGTGATGCCCCGAATTAACCATTATTTTGGAGCCTTCATTGAGCCTATTTCGATCCCATTTCTTGGCTATTTTTCAAGCCCATTGAGCTTTGGAAGATTTTATCTTTCATTCCCCCACTTTCGGGCCCATTTTGGGCGAGTTCGGGGCTTAAACGGGCGTCCGGGACTCAACTGCGCAAAAGTCTACCAGTCTCCTGGTATGATCACTACCTGTTGGTAGCAGTCAAGGCTCCACCGCTACCACTCATTTATTAAAAAAACAAATAAAATCTTCTTCAGATAGCAGTCTTGTGAAGACCGCTACCTAGAGGTAGAGGCCTTCCCAAGACCGCTACCTCTCTCTCTATGCGCGAATCACCCCATCTCGGTGTTGTCGCTTGGCGGTCACCCCCATGACCATATTTTGTCCCTTGGCAGTCCTCCCATGACCGTTTCTTCCCATGGCGGCCCTACGATAAACCGTTTTCTAAACATAGAGTCCAAAACTTCCTAAGACTCAATAGGCATTCAAAATAATTATATGTTTACTATATAATAACTTTTACATGTCATATCATAATACACAGTTAATCACTATTCCTCATAAATTCTATACATATATCATAATTTCAAAGGATTAGGTAACTGAACAGAACATCATTCAATTATGAGAGTAATTCTTTCTTATTCATCCATTTATTCTATAGAATAGTTTATTCCTTAAACTAACTTGCCAGTTAGTTCAGTACTCCTTTGGATGCATTCTGGATTCAGTCAGTCAATTCGTCAATTATATGTACAGGCCTTACAATCGATTTTATAGTAAGTGCCTTCCGTTTTTAGGGCCAATTTCACTTCAATCAATATTGATTACATGCAAGATTATTTTAATGGTCGGGCGTGAATCCAAACCATAACATAGGGACATGTTAGTATCGGGATGCCGTACGATAGGCATATAGACAAATGATTTGCACGTTGGGAGCCGAACGACCTTTATCTATTGTGCAAGATGGGACAACTGGTGCCTAACAGTCAATCCATTTGTCCTCAAAAATTAAGCTAATCCACAGTGGACACTTGTTACGGACTGCCAAGAATTCCCTTACAATGACATTGTCCATGTGCTTAATTACCTATCGATTAGTTTATCGATTTACATCTGAATCATCTTTAACAAAACTGAAGAAATAGTCTGGGGATACATAACCTACAGTTGATGGCCAATCAGATAAACAATATTCATACTATTCAGATTGCATAGGTAACAATTTAAGATACAGTTCATGGGATCCTAACCATGTATGATCTCTTTAGCATTTATGATCAATCCTTAATAATTTTGCTTATCCAAAATAATATTAAACTAACTATATAGAAGAATAGCATGCATTCAGTTAGTCACGTGCCTACTTACACTGAGAGGTCCTTAATCGCTTCTGGCTCCCTAATCTCTAGCCCTTGCTGCATCCCAGAACTGCTCCTAGGGGTTTCCCTTCACGGTAGGGACGACCGTCTAGTCCTGACACCCGAGATAACACCGTCTGATCAGGTTTTACTTATGTGTTACATGATCAATAACCTAAAACTCACATTCTTGACCTTCTTCCTCCTCCTACTCATGTGGTTCTTCCTCTTTTATTTTTACTTGGCATGTTTTGAATAGACAAAGGAGTAACAGGGTTATTAATTTATTTTAAGCCTTATAATTACTTAATAAATTTCAAAAAATACCTAAATAAATCTAGGAATTAATTTAAAATTTTTGGGTCACTACAGGCGCTCCATGAAGGATATATATAAAGTTAATTCACACGAAACTATTCACAGAAATAGTGACCTTACAAACGGGCGCTACATGAAGGATATATATAAAGTTAATTCACATGAAATTCAGACGCAACACTGTTCGCAGAAATAGCGACCTTCCAGACAGTCGCTCCATGAAGGATATATATAAAGTTAATTCACACGAAACTGTTCACAGAAATAGCAACCTTACAAACGGGCGCTCCTTGAAGGATATATATAAAGTTAATTCGTGCAAAACTATTCACAAAAATAGTGACCTTACAAATGGTCACTCCATGAAGGATAACGACACTATGACGGGTGCTATTCAAGAAATAACGGCACTGTGATAGGAGCCATTTCTTCGTGATTCTAGAAACCCATGTTCTAACCAGAAACCCGTGTTTGATCCTTTTTTCCCTCAAACTTCAACTGAGCAGAGCCTTCTCTATCAAAGGGGCTTCAGAGCTCTTAAACAAACCAAAAACAACCTTCTGCGTAGTGAAGCAATAGAAATCAGGAGCTCCTCTATTCAACAGGGAACATCAAAGAGCTAATAATGGAGAAGTTGATACAACATCCATTGAAGAGATCCAAGATGGTTTTTGCAAGAATTATCGAAATTGAGGGACACATTAGTGGAAGGATTGCAAAGAATCAAGCAAGTGTTCAAAGAAACCTTAGTTCTATCTAGTTCTCTCTTCAACTCTTCCAAATTCTAATATCATTCTCCCCTTTTCTTCTCTTCTTTTCTTTTGGATTTTCAGGATTACCGTCTCATCTTGGGGGCTAGAAGATATACCAAGATTCAATGGCTCCCCCTACTCCTCTCAAAAATCACCCTAGACATGAGATGTTTCCTTTCTAGATGTCATCTCCTTGGCCTAGTTACCCATGCCAAACATTATAATGATATACACTTTGATTGGGCCACCATGGGAGCTCTCATAGAAATTTGGCATCCACATACACATACCTTCTTATTTTCAACCTTTGAAGCCACCATCCTCCTAGAAGAAGCGGAGATGCTACTAGGATTGAAGACCTTAAAGGAAGGAGATGATCCAAGAACAAGGAAATCGCGAACCGCAAGAAGAGATCTAATGAAGACAATGATTTCTATAAAAACAAGAAACCTCAGAATGATGATCGACAAATTATTCTGGCCAAGGGAAAATGTGAGTATTGTAAGAAGGGAAGGCACAACCCGGAGGAGTGTTGGTATAAACTCAGAAAATGTATCCAATGTGGAAGCAAAGATCATAAAATCACCCATTGTCCACTCTTAAAGGAAGAAGAGCCGCAAATGTTGGAAGGTAACTCGATGAATCTATTTCATGAATTGAATACGGTGATCTTAGCACTTAACATGTTATGAGAATGGATCTAGCTAGAATACATGTTTTGGATATGGTAAATGGTATGTACATTGCACCCTCCACATCTGTGTACGATTGAATTTGGAGACCAAATTCTTTTAAGTGGGGGAGGGTGTAGCAACCCTGGTAAATTAGAGGACTAGAAAGTCTAAATAAATTAAAACCAATAAATAAACGAGGCCCAGACCTTGTATACAACCCCGTGATCCCCTAATGGGCCTTACAAAAAGAACTCATAAGACCCTACTCTTGTATTATAATAAATTTAAGAATAACATGTCATTTTTAAATAGGCATTAAATGCACAATATAATTTTATTTGAATTAACTATCAAATAAACCTTGAAGAAAATGTCACTTTATATTTAATTAGGAATTTAGAAAATTTTATTATTTCACATTTATCACAATATATTTTATTGGAAGGAACAAGGGTAGATAGAACAGATTTAATACACTAAAATAATTAAAAAGGGAAAGAATGGACATATGTGTAATTTTGGTTAAATGGAGGGTGAGAGGTAAAGTCCAAAAGAAGTCACGACCAAGTGATGGTTGTGTACACCAAAATAACGACATTTTTATGGTTGTTATTTAATTAAAGGGTAAATAAGTAAACTTACAAGATATATATATAAGGATTAGAGGGGCATAAACATAATTTCAATTCTTAAGAGGAGTTTTTAAAATGCCACAAAAGAAGTAGCGCCTGCTGCTTCAGACGTTTCTTAGGTGAATAACGATATTAACAAAGTCGTTATTTCCTTAATGATGAATAGTGTGATGAATAGTATTGCTTCTTATTTTAAAAGAATTTTATAGAACTAATTATATAGAAAAATAAAGAAAAATGGACTTGTTGGTGTGCTAATTTGTTCTGAAGCTTATATCTCTTGATTGATTTATAGTGGTTAGTTTTTATTCTGCATTATTATTAACTATTGTAGATTTTTTGGGCTAGATCTATTCACCCCCGCTCTAGATCATGTCCATCAGTTCCAACAGAGGGATGAGAGAGGATGAGAGGCTTTGAGGGTAAAGGGGGTGTAGTGGATGGCAAGGTGCTTGGCCGAGAAATGATAAGAGGCTTTGAGGGCATAGGTGGAGGTGTAGTGAAGGTAGAGGGTGAAGTGGAGGGATGAGAGAGGATGAGAGGCCTTAAGGGTAAAGGGGGTGCAGTGGATGGTGGTTGCTAGTGGATCAACGGGGAGTTAGTGTTAGGGATGTGGATGAGGGGGCGTGATGGTTGTGGGAATCGTGGAGGCCTCGTTACAGATCGTGATGCTGGTTGGGGAGAGAGAGGTGTTAGTCGAGTAAGGCATGGAGGTTGACTAGGAATATGGTTAGCAGTTAGAACGGAGGTGCTTTTTGCATGCCAACGCTGTCCTCTTCCAGTTTCTTAGATAGTGGAGATGAGGTTGACCTGATGGTTGGGCTGGGGGTACTCCAAAAGGGGGTTCTGAATGATGCCCATGTTTGGTTGCTGATGTGGGGCCTGCTGAGGCTACTGTGGCTGTTGTTGTTGCTACTATTGTGGCTGTTGCTGCTAGAACTGTGGTCTAGGGGGAGGTCTCCTGGCCTTTAGGGTGACGATGTAGCGCCTCATTTCATCCCAGTGAATCCCACCTTCATCATTCTTGTCATAAATATAATCTTTAAAATGGAAGCAGTTTTCAACGGTATGACCCGACTATCTATGGAAAACACAGTATCTAGAAGTGTCAACATTCGAGGGCCAAACAAGTCTTTCCTTTGGCAAGGTGAGTGAGTTGGCAGCCATGAGGGCATTAAATATGTCCAACAATGATTTTGGCAATGATTCCAGCAATGGTGGATAATGGGCTCTCTTGGGGCCAACCGGCCTCCTTTACTGTTGGGGAGGACCATAATTCCCAGGGGGTGGAACTTGGTGATACTGAGGAGGTGGTTATTGTTGCTGGGGTTGAAATGGTTGAGGCATATTTTTCTGGGGAGGATTGTTTTGGGGTGGAGGACGAGAGGGGTATGGACCCTACTGGAGGGGAATTCTTCTTTTCTCTTGTTTTTGTCTATTTTTTTAGAAGTGATGATAGGGTGCGCGTATCACGAGAAATTCTTACACGTTCATTACCTTAAATTCATTAATCCTTCTTGATCAACTTAACAAAGAATCAACGTGCTTAAACTTGCTTTCACCCAGCACCTCGCACGACACATTTTCCTAAGCTTATCTTTACCGCCCCTTGAGTTTAGAGTGTACCTCGGGGAGAGACGGAAGACAAAAATTGGGGAAAATTCATGAGGGGGACCGAAAGGCTAGGTGACGTTCCTCTCCTACCCTATCACCTGTTGGGGTTTGGTCTTTGGCTTAGGGTGAGTTTAGTTGCCCTTTGCCTTTGCTAACACATGCTTACGACCAGGGTTTTTCCTGCGGGGACTTTGCCCTCTTGACATGAAATTTTTGATTTGAGTGGATTTTCCTTCGTGCATGCTTACGTCCATGGTTTTTCCTGCGGGGACTTTGCGCTCTTGACATGCTATTTTGATTTGAGTGGATTGTACTAAGGCTTTTGACTGTTTTATTCCCTTTTGGCCCTTGACTTCCACCAACTAGGGCGGCGGGTAGGTTTGGTGATCTGACCTAGTCCTTACTTCCCCCCTCGAAAAAATTGAAAAGGGAGAGAATGAGTTACACTTTTCACTGTTGGTTTGGTTTTGACTTGCATTGGATTCAGTGTCATTTGAGCTTAAGGGTTAAGCGTGATGTGTGTGCGGGTGTTGACTCAATGTTAAACCGTCAAGAGTAAAGAACGAATTAGAGGTTCTGATCTTTCATATCTCTCGTGTTATGCGCGCAACACTACCCCTTTTTTTGTTTTCATTTTTTGTTTTTATTGTTTTTATTTTTGTTTTTTTTATTATTTTTTTGTGAGTCAGGGATAGTATTTCCTAAGATACAGATCATTCCAAGGGTGAGCCAATTCTTCCCCATCTGCATTAACCAATTGATATGCATTACCAGGATAAGCTTCCTTTATTACATAAGGCCCTTCCCAGTTTGGTTGGAGTTTTGAGCGGGGTCCACCTGATTTTATGAAGATTCTCTTGATTACCATCTCACCAACTTTGAATTTTCTCTCAATCACTTTCTTTTGATAAAATCGTGAAAGCCTATTTTGATATACTCTTACATGCTCAGCGGCTGCCAGACACCTTTCAAGAATGAAAGAAAAACACACAAGGTATGCATGATTTCATACAATCTACCCTTTATGCATTGAACTTTTACATACATGCAACACTCAACCTAGTGTAGGCCTAGTATGTATGCTCTCACCCTTGCACATCTCGAGTTCTCTTCTTATTTCGCTAAATTGTTCCTGGTTTAGGGGTTTTGTGAAGATGTCAGCCAACTAGTTGCGTGTGTCAATGAATTTCAATTCAAAGATCTCCTTTCCTACATGATCTCTCAGAAAATGATATCGAATGCCAATGTGCTTTGCCCTAGGATGTTGTACAGAATTTTTTGACAAGTTGATTGCACTAGTATTGTCACACAAAATTAGAACACATTTCATTTCGACATTCAAATCAAGTAATTAATTTTTGATCCAAGGTACTTGGGCTCTAGAACTTCCAACAGCTACATATTCAGCCTTGGCCGTTGAGAAATCTACTAAATGTTGTTTCTTAGTAGCCCACAAAACTAGGCACCCACTAAGAAATTGACAGTACCCACTAGTATTTTTGCGATCAACATAACATATAACATAATCCGCATCGGTGTATGCAATCAAGTCACACGAGCTACCGATGGGAAGCCACAAGTCGAAGTCTAATATGCCAATTAAGTATCAACAAATCTATTTAATAGCCAATAAATGAGATTCTTTAGGACATGACTGAAAACGAGCACATAGACATATGCTGTATTGAAAGTCAGGATGGCAAGCTGTGAAGTACAGTAGTGATCCGATCATACCTCGAAATAATGTGGGATCTACTGTTTTACCTTTTTCACCTTATCTAATTTCGGGGTTGTGACCATCAGAGTTGACATTGGCTTTGTTTCTGCCATCCTGTATTTCTTCAAGAGCTCCATAGTATATTTGGCTTAGTTTATGAAGATTCCTTTGAAAATTAACCTGCAAGCCAAGAAGGAATGTCAATTCACCGATTATGCTGATTTCAAATTCACCTTGCATGACTTCTACAGATTCAGCACATAAGGCATTGTTAGTGACCCTAGAGATGATATCGTATGCATGAGCTTGAACCACTAACATGTCTTTTACCTGGATTTCTTGTGAATAGGGTCTAATAAACCTTACCTCTATTGAATCCATTTTGAAGTAAGGATGAGGTGAACCTTTCATACCAATTCCTTGCACACACACACACGAGGCTCAACGAGCAGCCAATCTCAAGTCATGAGATTCTGGTTGATCTCTGAAGTTCACACATGCAGGTAGTTAACATACTTAGTTGATGTGTGTTGAGACCCCTACTGTCCAGTACAATAAATCACCTTAGCTGTCTACCTAGCTGTTCTTCGTTGAGCTTAAGCGTCTACCTATGCAGTCCTTGAATCTGTCTTGCCGCAATTTGCTCTTAAGCCATTCCATCTAAATCCGTTGTGCTTTGTGTCTAGTATTTTATTATCCCCATAGGAGTGGCTTATCCTTTTGACAGTCAAGTTTTTAAATAGGCCATACTTCGTGATAGGATATATTCAACCCCCCCTTCTAGATCCCATTGCACCACACGGGACCCAACATTGGCCTAGGGCTGATGTGGAAGGTGATGTGGAGGGGTGGGAGAGGGTGGAGGGCATAGGTTTGAGGGAGAGAGGGAGGGAGGGTGCAGGTATGAGAGAGGGAGAGGAGATATGGGGTGGGAATTTCTCACTCCTCACCAAGGCTTCACACCTTAATTGGTTTATCACCAATGCACACTCAAAGAGAGAGATTTATGAAAATTGGCTAATTCTTCATTGCTTTCCTCAAGAGCCTTTGGGCCCTTATTTATAGGAGCCATATATTTTCACGACCATAGTACCCTTGCTATCCAAGGGTGCAATCAAGGGGTTTGATGACTCAAAAACATAGAAAAATGACTCTGAT
Organism: Amorphophallus titanum; assembly: GCA_024336825.1. Taxonomy (NCBI): domain Eukaryota; kingdom Viridiplantae; phylum Streptophyta; class Magnoliopsida; order Alismatales; family Araceae; genus Amorphophallus; species Amorphophallus titanum. The sequence goes on along the minus strand of JANBPO010006859.1, from coordinate 9,211,272 downwards.
AGAAGGGAAAATACATAGAAATGATATAAAAGAAAGTGGCAAATGCCTCCATGTGACCAGCTACTCATCTTGGCGTTGTGTCTGATCTCAACTGGAGGGATATGCGAGCGATTTCCCCATCAAAGACACTGATCTAACTGCTCCCCCTTAAAACGTAGGAGCACCGACCATGGCGTAGTCACGCCATATGTGTGAGCCTTCTCTCCACTCTGTTCCCCACACTCCTCGCTCACGTAGCCAACTTTCTCGACACCCCGCTAGTCTACTATACTCCAACCCCGAGATGGTGCAGTGGCTATGACACGACAAGGACGTCAAGCACAAGTTGGATGGCAAGGTCTGCTACCTTGATGACATCCTCCAGGTAGTGCAGACAAAGGGGTTGATAGACGACGACTCCGACTTCCATGCACCTTTTTCTTGCGAGATCATGGAGGCACTGATCACCCTAAAGCTTCACCTGTCGCCAGTCACTCAGTACGATGGCACCATTGACCCCGCTGACCACATGCATAGCTTTTAGTCCAACCTAGTTTTTCATCGGGCCTCAGATTGTCAAGTGCTTGGCGTTCGTCACCATACTATGGGAGAATGCTGGGACGTGGTTCGAGTCATTGCCTATCGGGTCCATCGCTTTCTTCCAGTAACTCAAGAGGATGTTCAAGGAGAACTTCCTCAACTGCAAAAAGGAGGTTTAGACTATCGTAAGCCTCCTTGCCATAAAGCTTGCAAGGAACCTTTGTGGGACTTCGTTGCCTACTTTTGCAAGGAGGCCCTTCGCATTACCCGCCTGGACATCAGCATCACCACGACAACGCTCATATAAGAGACCCGATACGTCATCCTCCGAAGGATCCTTGGAGTAGAGTCCCCCCACGATGTTGATAGAGCTCCTCACCCTAGACCAAAAGCACACCAGCTGTAAGGAGAACAACGTAGCATTAGGTCGAGTGGCCAGAGCTGATCACTCCGACCGCAAGTACTTGGCCGAATTCCCCCGCTAGGAGCAAAGCAGGCGTTAACACCGTGATTGAGAGTGCTGCGAATAGGACGGGCCAAAGGAGAAGGCCCTCTATAGGCACTACACTCTATTGAATGCCCCTCCTGAACAAATCCTTATGGAGATCTGTGAGGAACCCTACCTTCGTTAGCCCCAGAAGAAGAAGTCTGATCCTTGGATGAGGAATCGGATAAGGTACTGCCACTTCTACTGTGACCACAGCCATGACATCATGGACTGCATCCAACTCAAGGATTCCCTCAAGAACTTGATCGATCGAGGGCTCCTAGACAAGTACATTGCCATGGCCATCGAGCGATAGCAACAAAGGGCTGGCACTCTACCCCCTATCAATAACCGACCAAATAGAAGAGAAATCATGGTGATCTCCAGAGGGTCAGCATCAGGAGGGGATAGTGCTAATAGGCGCTGTGTATATGCTCGTTGAGTCAACCAGGTGGAGGGCGACGATCTAGGTTGCCTTGACCCACTTGTCAGGACCCCTACATGGGATCATCTAAAAGAGCCCATCGTCTTTTGAGATGAGGACTTGGCCGGCATGACCACTCCACATTTTGATGCACTAGTAGTTTTAACAACGATAAATCAATGTACTATGTGCCAAATTCTTGCAGATAATGGAAGTGATCCAGACATCATTTCTTACGATTGCCTTGTTGTGATGGGTGTTTATCTCTCTCGCATCACGCCATTGCATACACCCCTATTTGGCTTCTCTGACTCTACGGTTTACCTTGAGGGGGGATCTCCCTTCTGATCACTTTCGGGACCGTTCCAAGGGATGTGAGCTTTGTGGCTGACTTCATGATCGTATGGGGTATGATCAGCTACAACGTCCTGGTGCTGAAAGGGGTTCTCTCATCATACCACCAGAAGTTAAAGTTTCCCACTCCTTACAGAGTAGGGAAAGTCTAAGGAGACCAGGGGGAATCTCGCTGGTGTTACTTGATCTCAACAAAGGAGAGGAATGTGGAAGATGCCCCACCAGTGAAAAAGACCAAGATGGATGAGCCCGGATTAAGTGGTAGCTGTGGACGCACTAAAAATTCCCTTGATCATCTTGTTCGTTTATTGGCCTTCGTTTATTTATCTATTTAGTGCGAGGGCGTGCCAGTCACGAAGTGACGGTTTATTCGGGCTTCATGAAAGCCCATGGTGCGCTTGATCTGACTTCGTCAGGTGATTGTGTAGTTCGGGTTAGGACCAAATCCCGTCGCGCCATAAAGGTCGTGACGTCATTTACATCCCCCATATGAGAGAACACCCTTGATTAATTGCCAAAACTAGGGGCCCTGCGGCCAAAAGAATTAATACTAATTACGAGGAAAAGAGTAGGAATAAATCACACTAAGGGCCTGCATCGGGATGCAGGACATCGGCCATATTGGTCACTCATGGACCCTTTTCATGTTCGGACAAAGGTCCATAGCAGAAACGCGATGGAAGCTGAGATAAATCCGTTCAAATGTCTGCCGCGAGTGCGGCAATTTTGATGATGATTCGAAAAGAGTCCAGCTCGGAAGACGGGTCCGGTTCAATCAGAATGTCAGCCCGAGATAAGGTCGGGTCATGGCCATGTCGGGATAATTCCCAAGACTCAAGCCTGGCCTGCGGGGGCGGCAGCATTGTTCCCTTCTCACCCTGTGATTGAACCGCGATCAAAACACTAACAAGTTCATAAATCATATACAAATCTAAGTTAATTACAAAGTATATAGTATTGGCATGAAATTATCATAAGTTCAAAATAAATTCTAAGTTCATGAAAGTCTAGTGAGAATATCGTTGGTAACAGGTATAAAACCTATTTAACTAGGCTTAGCATACAACAATTTGGGTTATTCTGCATTAAATTTTGAGTTAACTTTAATACAGAATTTAGAAATCGTAAACGGTCTAATTTATGGCCGTTTGTAGGGACTAAGCGGTCTATCGTAAGTCTGCTTAAGGTTATCATATTGCAGAAAATCAAACGGTCTAGCGATTGGCCGCCTACCTTGACAAGCGGTCTATCGTTGGGCCGCGAAGTAATGTCTGGCGGTCTAATATTAAGCCGTTTAGTTTCGACTAATAGGAAACTAATTATTCGTAAACTACATGCTAAACCATGACATATCATGCATAGAAATCAACATACTTAAACTCTATAGCATGATAGAGTGAGTAGAAGTCAACAATATCCATGGTATTTATGTATAATGACAAGAGAATTCCTTTTTGTTCAATTAGGGCTAAGGTATTATGCATGAATAATACACTAGATACATAGTCCCAATAAACACGAAATTCACGATGTATAGTATATGAAATCAATTGAAACCAGATGACTTTTGTTCCTGACATTCAATTTAAGCCTTTCATGAGATGACCTACCTCTGTCCGGGCTTTAGACTTCGAATTTAGGACTGGAGGTTAACCCTAGTTTCCTTCACTTCTTATGCTAAACCAACGACTTTAGCTTCCTGTATCTCTTGAATCCATTGACCTATGGTCGTGAAAATTGGAGGGTAGATAGAAGATACAAAGGAGAACAAGAAGTTCTAAAGGTGCAATATCTAAATACCTCACTTTGGGTTCCTAATCTCGTGATCTTCACTGGTCCATTGCTCAGGTTCCTGGGTTGTTAGGTGTAAAATTAGCAACTTTGGATGCTTCTAACCCGTGTTTTAAAACCCGACCCGGAGTTTGACCCGGTTAAGTTAATGGGTCATGGGTCAATGGTTTAACCGTTTGGGTTGACCCGTGACCCGTAAGACTAGAACCGTTTATAGTAATATTATAAATTACCATAAGATTTTAAGATATCTTGAGAAGGGCATCTTCTCTTTTCTTCCTTAATTAAGGTAGGTTGCTCTCAGGCCCAATCTAAGTAAACAACATGGCTAGATAGATCTCATCCTTAGCTTTCTTTTGAGTCCAATTTGCCCAAATTTGACTATCTATAATGTGTGTATTTCAGATTCTAAGTAGAGCATGCAAATAGGGTTTCGACTCTTATTCTTCCCGTTTAATTTACAGCATGTAATCGTAGTAGAATTCTTAAATTAACTATACCATGATGTGCATTTTAAGTTATCTACATTTTGATAGTAAGTAGCTTAATTTTCATACTATATCAAGTAAGAAATCATGTTTTTACTAGATCGGTGTCTTGCTCTTCACATTTTTGGGCGGGTTAACCTAAACGGTTCTTCCAAGGACCGCCAGGCTTCTAGCGGCCGTACGATGGACCATATGCCTTATCCTAGCGGCCCAACCGTAGATCATTTCTAGTTAGTGAATTTTAAAAATAAAGAAAGGTTTTCCAGTGCTTAAGCGGCCCTTCTATTGACCGTTTATGGACTCTGGCGGCCTGTTTTACGACCGTTTATAACCCTATTTTAGAGGCTTGTAGTCAAATGTATTAGCATGCTAATGTCTGGTAAGTACATTTGTTTGGTCAGGGTTAAACATACTAAAATTAGGGATTTTAAACACATGAACTAAGTGGAACTTTTCCTTAATAATTACTCCATTTGTGTCCATATTTCATATATTTCATGATGTTTAAAAAGGAAGTAGATTAATGCTTCATTAATATTTTAGTCTGATTCTTATACCTGTCATAGAGTTAGAATTGTTTTAAGGTCCTACCACTCCGGTGGAGGTGACTGGACCGATTACGTTCGTTTCTGCTTGATTTATTAGCCTCAATCTTGGGCAATGAATTCCTCTCCGTTGGATACTCCTTCTGTCGGGCTAGGTGTTCTTGTCTCAAGGCCTCCATAAGTCCCCGTGAGCTTGGGATTCCCTCCAGGACGCCGGGTAGGCTGTACCATTAAAGCCTATACCCATGATCTCACACTGGACAGACCAAGTTGCTGGACCGGCTGGTCAGGGATAGCATGAGGTTGTGCCTCGGACTGCGAGCCAACCCAAGCGGCCATAGCTATGACCGTTTGCTTAGTTTTGGGTAGGTTAGTGGATCCATTCAAATATGATTTAGCACCTTCATGAAGGTCTACCTATAATGCATTAAGACTTGTGTTTTTATTCAGATATATTGCATGGGTTATTCCTATAGGCTAAGGCATCTCGTTCAAGCACTGCTGATTATTTGTCCACTCTATTACTTATGCCATGACTCAACTTTCATAGGTCGATGCATATTGAATATTCACCCTCGCTGACAAAGTGTTTGATAAAATGTCTTATGTATTGTTAATAAGGACTTAAGTCACTGAAAGGCCCAGGATCAAACATATGAAAGTCAGCATGCCTTACACTCAGTATGGTCACGTGGTTCGAAGTTAGTTACAGGCATGCGATCCAAAACGGGGATCTCGTCTGAAGATTCTGCCATGTGGATAGCGCGCTTTCATCTCTTGACACGTGGACTTCTAGCGGAGCACTTCTTTTCAAATTTCCTTGGGTGAGAACATGTTTCCCATGCGCCTTACTCTTGTGAACCTATATAAAGAGGCCAGGTCGCTCAATCAAATATACAGAGAATAGAAGATTGGAAGAGAAGTGTGATTGAGAAGACCTCAAGATTCCAGAGTTCGAGAGAGAGAAGAGTTAGAGAGAAGATTGAGAGAAATAGCCTACAAGGTTCAAGGATAAGAACAGAGTGTCATAAGCTATAGAGTTAGTCTAAGTGAGAAGAGAGTCTGAGAGAATCTGTCTCTGTAAGTGACCTCTGGATCAAGATCCAGAGTCAATTCGCTCTGTGAGAGCTACATTATTTCTTTGATTGTCTTTATTTTTCGATTTGATTTCTGATTTCCTTCATAACCTGTGTATCAGCGGGTGAGGTTGAATCCTCAGACAGCAAGCTATGAAGCTCAACAGTTGAAACTGTGAATTAGTGGTCTAGCAAGCTGTGACGCTCAGCGATTTGTAGGGATTTTATCCTCGAAGCTATGGATCAGCGGATTCAAGCTGTAAGTCAGTAGTAAGCCTTACTCAGTTGAGTAAGGGGTGGACGTAGATCTCTAGCTAGAGATCAAACCACCTAAAAATCTTCTGGTGTTTCGTGTGTGATTGTCTGCGTGTCGGCATCTTCCATCTACTTCGCTGATCATCTCTACATTCCATTAGATCTAATTTCTACTGCTCATAATTGATCTGTCTGAGTGAATGTTCTATCTTATCTTCGAGTAGATGAATGCATAGGTCGAGCGTACGGCCGAGTTTGTACGTACTTCCGACGAATCAAGTTAATAATTTATAATAGGCATACTCACTCGTCTCAGCCATCTCCCTCGCAGCCACCACCGAAGAAATCAGGAAGAAGGTGGCCAAGAGGACACCCAACAGGACCAAGTGTTTGCGAGCCATGATGAGATCTCTCTGAAGAGTAGAGAAGAAGTTGCAGAAGAAGGGATGTGGAGAGAGAGAGAGTCTGCCCAACCCCCTCTATTTATAGCTGGCGATCGAGAGATCCGCTCGGGGGGAATTGGATAGATGTCATATAGAGTACTTACGGGACCACACAACTGGGAGGCCGATCCCCAGCTACCCGCCGCCCTACCCCCCCCCCGGCCGGCCCCTGGATCCCATGCCCTGCAGGTTCCAGCCGCCACCCCTGCATGATCTTATCACTTAGTTTGAATTTTTCGCTGGAGGACGTGAGATATTTTAAAGGGGTAGCAGGTATGTGTGGTTAGAGACGGCCGATCAAGGATTCTCTTGTCTGTATATCGCCTCCCAAGTTGCATCGAATTCAATAATTCGCATACCTCTATAGTCAACATCCATGTCCAATATTTTGCTAACACAAAAAAGAACAACACTCCACAATGTTCTATTTAATTTTCAAGTGAATTAGAATAATAACCACGCTACGGAGGAGCAATGCCATGGCACACTCCATGTATATATGTACATGCATGCATGCCCTTCGGCATCTGCATGCCATACCACCGAGCAACCCACATATCTAGGCATCTAGGGAGAGATCGAGAGCCCGATCAACACCGACAGGCTGCGACCACACCATCTGTACTTACACTTAATTTGTTGTAACTAGTAATGTATTTATATCTCTGATCTTATTTTTTTCAAAGTTATCTTTCATAACTCTTATAAATTCACAAACAGAGTCAAGTGCAGATCATACATAGTGTGTATGAGAAAATAGAGCAGGCGGTCCCAATCCACGGGCACTGCACACACAAGGTTTTGCAATATCGGTCCCGTGCACTATGTACCGCACATATCCAACCAGTATTGATACGGTCGGTAAATAAAAAAAAATTATGAGATTCAAATTTTGAATCTCACGTTCATATAGACCACTCTTTAATCAACTCATTTATAAATATTTCAACATATAAATTATTATACGTATAAAAACTAATAGAATCTAAAATACCCTTGCTACAACAAGAAAACTACTGATGAAAGGAAAAAATTACAGAAACTTACATCCTCCCAAGCTCTAAACAGCGACAACAATGGCAGCGGCGACTCCAAACGACGACGATGGCAGCGGCAGCTACGCACTCTAAACAGCAACAGCGGCAGCGGCGGCGGCAAAAGCTCCCCCCTAAGCTCCTCCACCTCCCCTAGCAGCAGCACCCCTCAGATCTCAGATCTGAGGGGTTGGGCGGAACTGAACTCCCCTCTTAAGGGAAGTTCACATCTGGTACCGCCTGGTTTCGGGCAGTCTCAGGCCTGCTACAGTGAGCAAGTCTGATTTCGTACCGATTCGGTCCGAAACCAATACGTTTCGGTCAAAACGTATCAGTTTCAGCCCATACTACCAACCATGATGCCGATACTACCAACCATGGTTTATGATCCCAAATGAAATCCAGGTAATGTCCACATCTGATGTCTGGCCCTTTCACATCATGAAAAGATGAGGAATACAACCAACTTTACATGAGAAATATACGGTGCCACACTTTTTACCACCCTTTTTGCCACATCCTGTTCCCGCCATCCAATTTGAAAATCAGACAGCAGGCAGAGTGGAGTTTAAGTTCAGTACTTCTGAGCTCAGAAGGGTCAAACTTGAATTATTCAGCTTGGCTGCTCAATTTCATGATCAGACTGCCCAGCTGAAATTGGCAAAAAAAAGTCGTAAAAAGTGGGGCATCATAGAATTGCTCAGTTTGCTTTTAAACAAGGCAAAGTTAGGTATACCAAGCAAGTCATATCGTGAACCAGTCTTAAAAGGAAAAGAAAATAAAAAATTAGCTTTTCAATACAAACAGAATTTTCCAAGCTCACCCTGAAGACTTTCAAAATTTGACACAGTAACAGATCATAGAAATGATATAATGAAGGTAACAAAAATTGCAAAAAATACCTTCCGCAGAAGCATCACCATCATAAACCTCAAGCTGAAAAAACAAAAAAAAACAGAGTTTCACATTAACTACAAGCGAACTTAGCAACAGCATTGTCTTAGAAACAAAGTGATCCATTAGAGAATATACCAATATGCTAAACTCCAAAACTTAACATGAATCATTTTCTCATAACAATTATAATAATAAAAATGAGATTGAAGAAGTTAACAAAACATGGTAAACTTAGTTCTCTCAATCTCATTGTACTCACTCAAACATATAAATAGATATGAATGATAAAGTAAACCACCACAGCACAAACCACAATACACGGGGATTTTTAAGGTGGTTTGAACCACGACGGGCTCCCTACGTCCACCCCTCATCAAACCCGGTGAGACTTCACTAGGGGATAAATCCCTAAAATGGAGACGACGCTCTAAACACACACGGGGACACGTCCCAACACACGCACACACAGAGACGGAGTCTCCAACATGATCCGATGACGGGATCACAAACACACATACACACACGTTGCAACAACCGCAGCACAATAAACCACACGACCGTACGCAGACGGTCACACACACATAGATATCTCTATGAGTTCAGAAAATAAACACAAATATTCAAACATGTGCTCAACCCAAAATACAAACCATAAAAGACACACAAAGAACATATAGAAGACAGAGAAATTATCCCCATTTGTTTCCCGTGGCTAGATGACGATGTTCTTTGATGCTCAGATCAGAGGGAAGCTGGATGCTGTCGATTTGAACGTCAACGCGGTTCTCTCTTCAATCCGCTCCTCATTTTCTTATTCCTTGAACCCTGAAAATCACTTGAAGGAGATGAAATCTCACTTTCTCTTGTAGCTCCACTCCTTTTCTTTCTTCTTCACTTACAAAATAGAAAGAATAAGCTCATTAGGGTTCTTCCTTGTGAAATTCGTAGCTCGTATAAGCATATGTATAGAAGACATCAAAAGACTATTATAACCCTTCTAGAACCCTCTAAAAATACCCTAATATGACTCCTAAGAACCTAGGGGCAAAAGGGTGAAGGTTGGAGCACAAATGGATTGGGTTTAGTGGATTTTTGGATTCACGTTTTCCAGGTTCCGCTACTTTCGATCGACCGGAATTCTGGTCGGTCGACCTACATTTTACAGGGAAAGATACAGGGCATTTTGCCGATTTCGGTCGACCGAACTCAGCAGGGTGTCCATTTACAAGAGTTCAGTCCAATAAGTGAAACCCCGGTAAAAGATTGAAATGGTTAGTTAATGAAAATAATCAACCAAGTATTCCTTGGCATTAAATAATGTATAAGCACATACCAACCATACTCTTTCAAGAATAAAAGCTTCAAATGAAAATTTGCTAGCATGCCTGAACGAAAGGCCATACTGGCGAGCAACCCTGTCAATATAAGACTTGGGAACCCCCAACTTCTCCGCTGCCAATTCTCGCGTGAGCCCCTCTTCAGAGCATTCGCGGATTGGGCCGATATCTGGCTTCGGCTTGGTGAAGCCAAAGCGCCTGCGATACGTCGAGACAGTGTTCTTATCGATGCCGAGGAACGCGGCAGCCTCTTCAATCCTCAGATGGTTGGCCTTGGAGATTTCCGCCCAGCGGGCTTCCCAGAGTTCCTGTCTCATGCCGCCCTCGCCGGTCCAAAGACATCGGGGCGAAGCTCATGGCGGGAGATGCCTGTGATGCGCTCGACATCAAGCGCGCGCTCGGATGGAACCTGTGTCCACTGCGACAGAGCACCGGGCGTAATCCCGAGTTGCGTGGCGAGCGAAGTTCTGCGCCCGCGTTCACCGTTCAGCCATGTCTTGAGTTCGTGCATGCCAATTTCTTAGCACCACTAACTTTTGAGTTCAAGCACTTTTCTTAGTGCTGCTGTGTGGAGACGGTTTTAGTAGGGCTTACAATGATTTAAATGACGAAAGAGCCGACCACCTTGCCGAATTTCCTCCGAGCCTGGCGGAAAAAAAGGAAGCTGACGCAGGAGCGCCTAGCCGAGTTGGCCGGATTCACGCCGGGAGCCATCTCGCAATTCGAGACCGGCACAGCGAACTTCACCGTTCCTAGCCTCGTTTCTCTAGCCGGTGTTCTCGGTTGCAAGCCCGGGGATATTCTCAGCTACTCGCCGGATGATATCGCGGCGAAGAACGATCCTAACCCCGAAACCCAACTCCGCCTGGCCATGCTTGCGTTCGGCGTTGATCGGGAAGAGTTGGGCCGGGCTGTATCGGCTGTCAGATTGTTCCTCGACGACGACCTCGACGAGCAATCAGAATCAACCCCTCACGATGATCTATCCGAACCTTCCAATCCCCTCCGTGTAGCAAAGCCATCTCGTAAGAAACCTGTGCCGTCAGGCGCTTGAGCTTCATGAGAGGATCGATTGGCGGCCCGGCGCCTGCTGCTTCTCTTAGGCCCGCGACAATCTCTTCGTTCTTGGATGCGTATTTCTGCCTGTATTGATGCTGAATGCCCATTTCAGGTGGTAACCTCCCCGCCGCTGCATAGGAATATAGTCCCAGCACTTGTTATATAAAATATGTTAATTTTTAACTTAATTTGTAAAATTGACGACAATGAGTAACTATTCTTTCGATAAAAATGTCATAATTTTTAAATGTTATGTAGAATTATTTGGTAGTCATGGGGTGCTGCGTTGGAGGAAAGAAGATAGGATGGAGCCAGACTGGGACGTCGAGGTCATCACATAAGGGGACATCGAGGTCGTCAGTGAGGCAGTTGAGATTTACACCGGACCACTTGAAGGTGCTGGTGCCGGTGCCTGTGAAAATGGACCAAAAGACAGGAGGAGGATGGTGGTGAATTCAAGGCCCACAACTTGTGGCAGACTTCTTGAAAGAGACCATCGCCAGTGCTTGCACTGTCCCTTGGATTGACGAGAAAGAGATGTTGAGCCCTATCTCGGTAGAGCTCTTAGGGTGGCAGTCACATACATAGTTCCCTCCCCTTCCATCTCTTCTCCCCTTTGGAAGATGGAGTCGAAGAAGACGATGATGACGTGTACTTTCTGGGTTGCCGTGGGGTTGTCACATCGTGGCAAGCCGACTTTGCACAGATAGGAAGAAGAATTGAGGAGGGAGGGTTACTGCAGGTTGTGGGGCTGTTGGCTTGCTGGAAGGACAAAAGGGAGAAGGAAGGGTTGCTGCATGGGGACAGGGCGGTGGGATCTTCGACTTTGCAGGGAGGAGGAGGAAGACTAGGGTGACTGTGCAGTGGCGCCACTGGCTAAGGGGAAAGGAATTAAGGCAGGAGAAGAGAGAGAAGGAAGGGAGGACGTAGGGAGAGGGCCACGTGCAACGTCTCGAATTCTCAATAGGGTTGCAAGTTATTCTCTCCTCAAAAAAAAGGTCAGGGGTTGTTGTTATTTTGAGGGAAATTTTTGATATTATATTCTAAAAATCAAGAGACTATGGCTTACAAAAGGATTCTAATTAGTGGGGTTCCTATTTTATTTTTTATTTTTAGAGAAAATAGAGGTAATTAATTAATAGAACAACTGAACACACTATATAAGTTGCATGATTAATTTGGTGGTTAATTTTAGCCTCATACCTATGTAATTTATAGAATATTTAGTATAATAAATGGATGTGAGCACTGTGACAGGCAACTCCACTGATGATGTGAGGGTCCACATTGGTGTGTCCTCCAGCCACGGAGGGTTCCGCCTGTGACGGGGCTTAGGAAGCGTCGAAGGGGGAGGGGACAACGACATTGGGTGAGGGAGAGGGGCAGATCAGCAAGTGAGTGGGAGGGGGCAGCCTTGGTGTGGGAAGGGGGATAGGGAAGTGTCGAAGGGGGAGGTCGTCTCCCTCCAGGTTATAAACATGAGATTTCGTGAGAGGAAAGACTGAGTTACAGTTTGCGAGGAGGAGAATGACGTCATCGATCACGGTGTGCATCGAGCGACGGTATTATGAGATGACGGTGTAAAAGTAGGGGCAAATGAGGAATCTAACATGAGAGATAAAATTATCTCACCTCACGAGATGGGGTAAGTTAATGCGAGTTAACTTGACTTTAACTCCGATTTAATTAGATTAATTAAATCTCACCTTGCTAAAATAAGATAGATTAATTTTGAATTAAAAATTGTATAACCCTGACTTATCTCTCAAACAAAGTGGGGTTAAGGAAGGTACAACTTGAGAGTTAGAACTTGGTTAAATCTGTGAAGAGTTCAAAATGAAATGCCGCACCTGTAAATCAGCCTCAACATTTCATTGAAAATGAAATAATAGCATCAAATATCAACCTCATTGGACAGAAGTCAACACCAAGTCTCACCCAAGATTTGTAGTACCGACAGGTCAATATCGCACGTGTCGAATCATGCCCATGTAAAGTCAACACATCGCCGCTGCAATACACACACGCTACGGTGTCAAGGTCGCCGGCGATTTAGTTGAGGCGACAGAGGCGGTGGCGGTGACGACGGCAATCAAGAGAGCCGGGGACGACGTCGGCTCGAGCTTCTATTTGATAATATTTATTTCTGTCTCATTTGTAAACTATTTTATAAAATATCTTAAATAATGTCTAAATATTTACAAATATGTAAGATATCTTTCATTTTAAATTGTGAAACATTAATTTTTTATTTTCAACGATTACAAACTCTCTCTTTACTGTGATAAACTTGGCATCTCATGCCTCTCATATGCTGTCAATCGTTAAGTATGTCTCCCACTGTCACCTGTACGCTCGTTAGTTGTCGCTCTGTAGTCACATCTATGGTTAATCGACTCGGTGTTGATCGTCTCGATCCGTACGACCTGACCTGACTTAAGTCGGGACCGAGACACCCAAGTCGTGAGTCGCCACCAAATCGTCTTATTATTAAGAACTCCAAAGTTAAGCGTTCTTAATGGGGAGTAGTAATGGGATGAGTGACCTGCCCGAGAAGTCCTACATTATGGAACTGATCACTATTAGAAAGGGACAAAATCGTGAGGCCGGTAGGCCAAAGCAGATAATACCTCGACGGTATAGAGTACGGGATGTGACACCAAGAGTGAGTCAAAAAAAGGAGTCGAGTTTCCAATTACACCTTATTAAAGGGGGCCGTAAAAGGCATTACAGAGGGGTGCTAAAGGCCTAAATAGAAGAAGTTCAAGTTGGGGGGCAATTCTGTCATAGGGATCGATCCCTGGGTCATTACATGATATAGTAGATTTCCATTATTTTACATGACATCCCTTATGGGATTATAAGTGCTATGGAGTAATCGAGTGCTGGCTCGGACGCAGCATTACTAATGCTAACAAGAGGGTGTGCAAGTCGGGCATGGCTTAGGTCTAGCAATTAGGCACCGGTTTAGGGAGTCGAGTGTCAGCATGTCTGATGCACCTGCATGTCTGGGATGTATCATGTAGGTGCGGTCTTTAGAGGTGATGCGGCGTACTCAAAGGGAGCAGTAGGTCATAGCTCGGGTTAAGCTGGCGGGCACTGGCTCATAGGGCTTGCGTCGACTCGCATCACATCTAGGAACGAACATGCTTCTTCTCATGTTGACTCTAGCCAACTGGGGGGACAATCGGACGCCAGCTTGGAAGGACTAGTCGGATGCCAGCACTGGGATGTCGATTGTAAGTGGTTCCAAGATGTAGGTATTTGCACTACTACACATCGTATGCATCAGGGGCTTATGAGTTGGCTAGGCACAATATGAGGGGTATTGATGTAACATACCCTCGACATGTACTTAGCCAAAATAAACAAGCCAATAATCCATCGTGTCGCATTCCTTGCGTCTTCACGACCTCAAGCTTGCCTTATCCTTGAATTGTCTTTTGGGTATGTGTCTACCTATGTATCCATGTGCCTATTTTCGTTGGCCTTCCCAATGGGGTTTATAGGCACAGGATGAAAGAAGGGGAAAAAATAGGCTAGCTGGTCCACATAAAGCGGGATTTCCACAGACTAGGATGGGCAGGGGGATCTTGGTCCACGTAAATCTCTTCCCCTTAGGGGTTTACGTAGACCATGTTGTCTAGGGGCAACCTGGTGCATGTAAAATCCCCCTGGGGGTTAACACAGACCAAATCTAGTTTTTTGTGTTTTGTTTTTGTTTTGTTTTTATTTTTTTTAGAGATAGGGGTTTATGTGGACTAGGCTACCTCATCCATGTAAGCCCCCCTGAGGGTTTAACACGGACCTCCATGGTGGTTCCCTTCATTTATTTTCTTTCTTTATTTTTATTTTTCAAGGGAAAATGGGGGCTTTACGTGGACCAGGTTCCCCCCAGGCAACCTGGTTAGCATAAAATCCCCCCGAGGGTGTTTATGTAGACCGCCATGGTTGGTCAAGAAAGGGAGATAGGAAGAAAACTATAAAAGCCTCCCTTCTTTGGTTATTTGGCCCCACTTTGACTAGACTTGGATTGAGACAAGTGAAGGATACGGATTGGTGGTTGGCACTTGCTACAAGGCCACTTTGAGCTACTCCTTTCACGGTGGTGATTGCTTTGCACATTGAGCACTGCTTCTGTGAGTCTTAGACGATCCTCGGACTAGTGAGTTGGCCCACCTTGTCACTGTACATGTGTTAGTTTCTAAGGGAGATGTGTGGGCCATATTGAGATCTACTCCCAGGGGTGCGAGTTTAGGTCTGGAGTGGGTGCACCCCTCCTAGTGAGTTGCCATCATGGGGGGTGGTCCTGGGGTCTGGTTGTCCCCTTCTTGTAGTGCCGTATGATACGGCCATGTGCGTCGGGGCACAAGCCTTAACTCGCCCCCCCCCCTACGGTAAGGTTGTAACAGTGTCACCTGCAAGGTTTTTAGGAATGGTCTCCACCTTTAATGGGATGTTGAGTGGCCCGGCTCACGGGCCTCATAGCTTGTATGTAGCTTGGTGCTTGGGGTCGGTAGTGCTTGGCTGCACATGAATGGTGTTTTGGGCATAAGTCTTGGCCTTAACATAGCATGCTGTGTGATAGGACATGTTGCTGCAAAGCCCTAGGTTGACCTGAAGGCTATGAAGTTGGCGGCATAATGCCGCATGTCAGAGGGTTGGGTGGGGTCCCTGCCTTTTATGGAATCACTACTTGGCACGGCAAGTGGTCCCGAGCCGATGGTCAGGACCGGATTGGTGTAGTATGGTTGGAAATAAGGCACCCTCAAGGTGTTCAGAATAATTCCCTACCATTGATTAGGAGCCGTATGGAGTGGCTAACGATCCTCGGGGCCCAAGTTTGACTCGGCGACTATGGCCATTAGTGTTGAGTTGCTGGGAGGAGGCATGTTGGGAGTGGTTCCCAGCCTCATCGTTAAATGCCGTGCAATTTGGCATAGTGCTGTGAGTCCTTGGGTCTGTCCTGGTGACTATGAAGTTAGTGGCCCAATGCTGCGCATTAGGTGGTCGGGGGTTGTCCCCGCTTTGTGTTGAGGTTGCCATGGGACTCGGCAAATTTATTTGGGTCCAAAGTCTGGCCTGGGGTGTCATGGATACAATAAACAAATAACGCCCGCAAGGTGTTCGAGAGTGGCCCCGCATCTTTAAATCTTGATTATTTTGAGAAAATAAATGTGTACAACAAATGCCTCTCATGGGGCGTGTATTATAGTTGAAGATGAGAGTGGAAGGCCCAAGTGTCTTGTGCCTTGGCATCCCGTAGCAGTTTGTAGATTGCATTTTTTTAGCAATTTTGTATGCATTGCTAATATCTTTTCTCACTTTTTTGCGACTCACTTGCAGCTATGGGATGATCGGGCTCGCAACATTGTAGAGCAAGAGGAAGAATACTGGGTTTGACGAATAGAGAGGCCAATGCTACCGTTGGGCTTTCCTGTGATCATGTCTACCAACTGTGGCCTCATTGACAATGGCTTGACTTTAGTGGTGGAGGGAACATTTGGTGAGGGCACTGACCAGGCCGGGGTTGTGGTTCTAGCCAGGATCTTTGAGGTGGAGCGTGTTTACCTTTATGACTGATTGGGGAGCTACCCAAGGGAGTACCCACTAGACCGCCACCTATTTGAGTTTGTATAGAGCTACATCCTAGCTGGCATGGATCTGGATGACTAGTTGGTTGTCAAGGAGCTACATCCGTTAGACTGTGGCTAGCTAGTATGGCTGTTGGGCCATTCCCTCCCATCGGTACCATCAGGGAGGAACTAAGTGACTAATGGGGGTCGTTCACTTCTACCAAGTGCTCCTAGAGAAGGCTGGGATCCGCCACGCGTTGATGGCAGCATTGTATGGGTACCCGCGCTACACTGGGTTGATTCAGGCACTAGCGTCTACCTAAGACAAGGGGAGGACATGATGGTATATGGGCAGTCATTGACCGTCTAACAAAATCGGCTCATTTTCTACCTATTAAAAGTCGATGGTCTATAGATATCTTGGCTGCTTTATACATGAGAGAGATTGTCAAGCTACACGGTGTCCCTATGACTATTATTTCTAGTCGTGATCCTAGATTTACCTCTCAGTTCTAGAAGGGTCTACAATATTCTTTGGGAACCCGATTCAATTTTAGCACCACTTTCCATCCACAGACTGATAGTCAAACTGAAAGGACAAATCAGGTGGTGGAAGATATGCTCAGGGCTTGTGTCATTGATTTTAGTGGAAGTTGACATAAACATCTACCTCTAGTGGAATTTGCCTACAACAATAGATACCAAGCTAGTATCCAAATGGCTCCATTCGAGGCACTATATGGGAGAAGCTGTCACTCACCTATTTGCTGGAGCGAAGTTGGAGAGAGACAACTTCTAGGCCAAGATTCGGGATACTATCGAAAAGATAAAGCTCATTTGGGAAAGACTCCACATGGCGCAAGATCGACAAAAATCATATGTTGATAACCAGAGACGTGATCTGGAATTCCAAGTAGGAGACTATGTGTTTCTCAAGGTTTCTCCAGGTCAAGGTATTCGACGATTTGGAATTAAAGGCAGGCTCACTCCAAGATTTATCAGCCCTTTCAAAATTCTTGAAAGAGTGGGCAAGGTCGCTTATCGACTGGCATTGCCTCCATAATTATCTGGTATCCATGACATGTTTCATGTGTCCATGCTCAAAAGGTATGTCCCTGATCTATTTCATGTCATAACTTATGACAATCTGGAGATTGGAAAAGATTTGACATACGAGCAAAATCTAATCAAAATAACTGAAAGAGAGGTATGCCAACTGAGGAATAAAACCATTCCTATCGTCAAAGTCCAATGGAATAAATCTTGGCCACATGAGGCGACTTGGGAAACGGAAGAATCAATGCACAAACGATTCTTGGAAATATTAAATTGTAAGTACACTCTCCTTATCAATCACATATTAAATTTGGGGACCAAATTCTTTTTAAGTGGGGGAGGATGTAACACCCTAGAATTATCTAAGAATTTTTATGAGATTTAATACAATTAAAAATACCTTAAGGACTATTAAAATAGAATTAGGGAATAATTTTACGAGCAATTAAGTTCAAGCATGCCTTGTATCTTGAGGATACACGTGGGTTAGATGCCAGTATCCCTAGATACTTAGAGTGATTGACTATCATGCCTCAATTTGAACAGAGAATGCAGGGTCACCTCATGACCTATCTGACCTCATTGCTTTGATGAGGAGACATATTTCTCAGCAACTATGCCATTGCTCTACCTAAAAATTTTGACTTGCAGTTTAGTGCAGAGTTAACAGAGGCACCTCATGACACAGCCCCACTTGTCTTCTTAGACAAGGGACATGGCTTCTCAGTGAACCAGGGTCATTGCTCTAAGAACATTTAACATTTGTGAATTCCAACAGTTCATGATGTTTAAAAACAATACTAAATGTCAGTATCTCAACCAACCTTGCCTTGAGATCAGAATTTACAGATTTTAGAAGGCAACATTCAGGGCACATCATGTAAGCACTAGTTAAGGTCTATTAAAAAGATGAACACATATGATTTTAAAAATATTTATCTCAGACTTCAATGAAGTCATTAACCTTGAACCATTGTTATTGGATGGACAAGCACAAGGTCACATAATAGGAGATTCTTACAAAGGAGGTCACTCTATTTTCTAATCACTATATCTGATTGGAAGCTACTGTCTTTCAGATTTTTCAAGGAAGGAGTCAAAAGGCCAGAAATAGATGTAAAAGAAAAGAAGATAGATAGCAGGTGCTCCCCCTTAACAAAATTTAAATAGTTCTAGAGAATGATGTGAAAATACATGCCAATGGTTATACACTTATTAACATAAACTGAATCAAGGACACTTATGTATGCATAAGAAACCCATACAGATTACTCCCACTGACACTGTGGCCTAACGGCAACATTGACTCATGGTACTCGGTGGAGGTGAGTCCTCACGCATGGTGAATGTTTCCAGACAAGCATAACATGCCCTTTCACAATTCATCATTTAATATACTATGGTCTAATTATGAAAGATGCAGTGAGCAATGCAGTGCACTATGAACATGGACTTTTCATACTATGCTTGGCCCTGCAACAAAACATATATAAACATGAAAGACATATACATGAGATTTCAGTGCAACACAAGCAACATCAATGCGTCATGATTCTGTTGGAGGTCGACAGCCTGTCTCTCTTAGTTATCAACTTCTCGCATACCATAAAATGATTTAGGTTTCATGTTAATCATGGAGTTCAGAATAAAGAATCTAGCTTGAATACCATCAATCTGCAGACCCAAGTTCCGGACAGAGGACCAGACAAAAATAACATTATCACTGGTGATAAATAAATGATTAATATCTTCTTCTTGAGGGACCCTGCAACATAAGCATTTGGAGCATAGAGATATACCCAGTCGTTTTATATTAGCATCAGTAGGGAGGCAGTTATTTGTAATTTTCCACAAATGCATAGAAACTTTAGTTGGCAACCAATTCGACCATAGGTTAACCCAGGGGATAGCATTCGGATAATGAGAAGATGAACATGAAACTTTGTAAATAGAAGAAACTAAACAATCTCTAGAAGAAGAAAGGCTCCAGATTTCCTTATCAGATATAGAAGACATGGTGATATGCTGTAAAACATTGTATATATCAGCAGGAAAAAATTTGAGAAAAAGAGTTTTTTCTTCATCAGAGGGCTGTAAGATACAATCCCTAACCGTCACCTTATTGTTGGGGATGAGATCAGCAGGAACATATGAAGCTAAACACTGATTTCCCAACCAGATGTCATACCAAAAATTAGTGGAATTACCATCTCCAAGAATAACTCTTTTATGTTGCAGTATAAGTTTCTGAGCAGTGATCCAAGATCGTTTAGCATGACCCTTCATGTTTTTGAATTGAACATCAGCCAAGTGAAATCCTTTAATGTATTTAGCCCTGAAGTACTTAGCCCAGAGAGTATCAGAATGTAATGCCTTCCAGAGCATTTTGACCCAGAGAGCAAGCTCCATATGTCTAAGAGACATGATGCCTAAATCACCTTGAGAGATTGGCTGACAAATAGCTTTCCAAGCCTTCCAATGGTGTCTATTACCATGGTTAGATGAACCCCAAAAGAAATTAGCAAAAGCCTTCTCTATCAAATTATGAACACCAACATGAATAGGTGAGGATGCCAGAGTATAAATAGGAATAGAGTTAAGGACATGTTTGATCAGAATTAGTTTAGCTCCTTGAGAAAGCAAAGTAGCATGCCAACCCTCAATACGTTTTTGAATAGTAGTAATAATACCTGCAAAATGGATTTTTTTCCTTCTACGAAGGACCAATGGGAATCCCACATATCTATGTGGGAAAGAGTGATGAGAAAGGGAGACTGGTCCCGTACACATCATGTGTACTGGTTTAATATCGAAGTCCCCGAGTGATTATCCTTCCACCAGGAACATTTTAAGGTATGTGTCTATGTAAAATCTGTCTCATGATCGAGATCCCATCTCTAGTTGACTTTACAATTACATATCTTAGGGACATCGTAGAGTAATATACAATTACAAATTTACGCTCAAATATCACTTCATTAATTATGAACAAGATCATGCATCTATCGGGCCTACCTGAACCTAAATTGGCCTGTAGCACACTGATACTAACAGTCTCCCCCCTCCGACACTGATGACTCCACCCACTGGGTGGGGTGTGTAGTGAGAGAGAGAGAGAGAGTGAGTGAGAGAGAGAGGAGGGGAGGGAGCACGGGACATACCTCTAACGAAACCCCCCTCCCTACTACTCCGCCGCCCCTCAACCCCAATCCCCAAATCAAGAGAGAGGAAGGAGTTCTATGATCGACGGTGGTGGGTGGAGGGGGGTCGCAGAGGGGGACTCTCATGCGACAAGAGAGTGGGGTTCCGTGACCATCACATAGGTGATTGGAGAGGGTGGAGTCCGACGGTCCCTAGCGCCATCTCCACTGCGCCGCTTATTTGCCAGTCTCCAACACCACCTATGGCATCCCCGTCGTCTCTGCAATTAGCCGTCGGTCCACAGCTTCCAATCCATCTACAACCTCGACATATTGCCAACGACCCTATTTCCTCCCTCTGATCGATAAGCCCTCTAGAGGAATCCCCACCCCCGCCAACTCATCTCTCACGTCGTCATTGGGTCGCAGGGAGGTCGTCGGCCAATTGCTAGACCTCCTGCGATAGCACTCAAGACCTCCAAGTCACTGGCCTGCGTCAATGGGAGCCACTCCATGCCACGACCACGACGAACTCTCGATCAGGAGGCTAAGGTTTTTTCAAGGAAGGAGACAATAGGCAATGATCCATGGTGCACCAGACATTTTATGTGCATCGGATGAAATAATCTAAAAAATATTCCTTTTTCTATCGTCATTAATCACGTTAGCTTTTTTACAATAGTTAAAAAATTGTAGAGACTTATTATATGGGCATGTCAAGAACTCGAGAACTCATATGTAATTAGGTAAGATTATTAAGACTTATTAACAAAAATTTCTTAAATTTAACTTAGCTTTGAAGACCTTCTCTTCTAATCGGTTGGCCGATGAAGAGAGTCATATTGTTGATTACCCTTATAAAATAAATAAACAACACCAACAAAAGAAAATATGGATTAGAAATCGAGTGTGCAGTATCAATTCCCAAGTGAATATAAGTGTGAAAACATGAAATAGAACACACATGTTGGGTGTTAGCCCTTAAACCCCTATGCAAATGGTGGACAAAAGTTTTATGATATGAGGAAATAACAGGGGGACGTGCAAGTGTTGCACTGGGGGAGTTCTCAACGTAGTTGAGATGAATATAAAGTAAAATATGATGCATGCATGAGTATGAGTTAATGCAATGAAAGAAAAGACAGAGGGGAGATAGAGGAGCTTGTGTCTCTGTTGACAGGGGCTTTTGATCAACAACTGGGGGGAAGCCTCCAATTGTGACGAAGCTTTAAACGCAGGGAGGTTCCTCCGAGAGCCTTCGATCCGACAGCACCTCCCCTCTGTGTATGGAATCGGCCCTTTTTTTTAACAAGGAAACGAGGGGCTTATTTATAGGGGGAAGAATCGAAATTTAATTCCCAAAATAATTAGGAAGATTGATTTGAGAATGAGATAATCATTGGCAAGGAATCCTCCCAGTCTTAGAAAGCCACAGGGATCCCTTCCCTAGTTGAAAAGGACTCCAAAACGAAGAAAGGATGAGACACAGGCGAGTTTGAAAACCTTAAAGAAATGACGCCAGACCCCGTGGTTGCCCATTAAATAGACGTCCACCATCCAGGACGTTCATTTGAAGTGAAATTTTGAAAATCTGAAATAAAAAAA
Source organism: Amorphophallus titanum (assembly GCA_024336825.1). Taxonomy (NCBI): domain Eukaryota; kingdom Viridiplantae; phylum Streptophyta; class Magnoliopsida; order Alismatales; family Araceae; genus Amorphophallus; species Amorphophallus titanum. Next base: position 9,189,186 of record JANBPO010006859.1, on the reverse strand, counting down.
GAATTCATGTCTCAGTGCACAGACGTCCATTATGAATGAATTTGAATTTTGGGTAGATTGTGAAGTTGAAAAAAAAGCAAGAAAAATAGCGTCTGGAGGCCCGGACGTCAATTAGGAATGAGCGACTGCTAAAATGGATGCACATAATCAAGAAGAATGGGCGTCAAGGTTCCCAGATATTCATTTTAAGAATTGGCATCACCTGCGGATGACACCAATTGAAAATATGTAAAAATCACCTTGAAAATCATTTAAAAATAAAAACATAAATTTGCGTCATCCGCTGTGGATGTCAAATTTTACATTGGCGGCTAGGGGGCTGGACACAAATTTTCCATGAATAACAAGCCCTTCGGAGGCCTCCTTCCCACGTTTGGAAGAAAGCGGTCTATTGCGAGACCACGGTCTCAAGGTGGCAGCCTCTGTTGGACCACTATTTGGAATCGTGTCATAGACCTTAAGACAAATCACCATAACTCTCGGTATACTCCATAAAATTAGGGCATGTTACTATCAATGGAAAGAGGACAAAAAATTGCACAACATTGATGCATTTAATTAGGGTTTAGCCTGCAAGAATCCTAACTTTGGACGTGAGAAAAGAAGTCGACCTAGCCGAACCCGTAGACGAAACCCCTCTCCTAGACTCGACGTTCACGCCCTCGAACACGCTCGTCGTTAGCCACCTCAGCAAATGAGGGCTCTAGGTAGTGTTAGGCTTCACTTTATAGAGCTAGGATCGATTCTAGGGATGAGATAAGGATGGGGGAAAGCCGTAGAGTCGAACGCGCATGAGATTCACGCTTGACCGGGTCGCACCGCCTCCTCTTCAAAATTCGATCGATAGGTTTAGGGTTTGCATGGGGAAACAGAGGGAAAATAGACCTCCAATGTGGGCCTAGTGATTGGGTCTAGATTGAGCCCATTAGAGCTTGAATTGGGCTCAAATTTGGTCGAATCAGGGTCGCTCAACCAAACTCTGAGTTTTAACCAAAAACCCTTAATTCGGACTTGATTAAATTTTCTTTTGGGATTGTCTTAGAAGACAAAGTTGCTATAAATTCGACCCTCTACACGAATATATATTTTTCACATTTTTATAAATTAGTCAGAGTTTGACCCTAGAGGGAATTTAATTTATTAATTAAATTCGAGTTGTTACACCCTCCCCCACTTTAAGGAATTTGGTCCTCCAAATTCACCAAACTTATCGAACAAAAGATACCACGGATACTAACCTTAGAATAACTTGGGATATTGCTTCTTGATTACCTCTTCAGATTCCCACGTGGCTTCTTCGATTCCACGTATACTCCACTGGACTTTCACCATCGATATGAATCGATTCCTGAGTTGTTGCTGCTTTGGGTACAGAATCTTGACAGGATACTCTTCGTAGGACAAGTCTTCCTTTAGCTCTAAATCCACATGCTGGATGATATACAAGGGGTCATGCACATACTTTCGCAACACAGATACATGGAAGACATTATGAATACCTGATAACTGGGGTGGCAATGCCAATCTATAAGCAACTTGAGAATAAATGATAGGGGTGAAAATAAAGAATCGACGGAATTGAAAATGTTATGTAAAGTAGAAGTTATGATGAAATGAGTGACCCTAAATATGAATGGGTCTTCAATTTTTACACGGTTATACGAATGACTTCAATAATATATGCAAGAAGGCGTAAGAATAAAAGTAGAAGGTGAAAATAACTCAAAATTGATAGATTTAACATATTATATATCAAAGAATTTATGAAGAAAAAAGATTGATCGTAAAGATGAATGGGCCATAAATTTTTATGCAGTTATGCGAATGATTGTTGAGGAGCGTAAAATCGGCTCGGTCCATATAAGGCTCAATCTTACCGGGCCCACTTGGTCCCACGATCTACAACGGGCCCAAGGACGCCTGACAGCCGTGGCCCGTAAAGGCGCGGCCCACTTAGACGCAACGGCCGCCGGATGACCCTCCTACGACCGAACGTTGCCCCCCACGACATCGGCCTCAACCTCACTAAGGGTGAGCACATCCTGCGAGCGCCGTAAGACCCGCCGGGGAATCGACTGACTCCGAGATAACCGTCCCTCAACGGGAAGCTCCCCTGACGATCGTGAAAAATGTTAATCCACGACTGGTGTCCTTCCCTACTGAGGGATGGGCTCCCCCCTCTAAGACAACCCCCTATAAAAGGAGGAAGGACAATTCGTCTAGAACACGGTGAATTCCACCAAGAAACGCTCACAAAGAGACAAGCTAGAGACCTCTGCATCTTGCGACTACTAGAGAGGTCGCAACTGTCCCGTCCTAAGAGAGAATCCCCTCCGAGCATCCTTACCGCCCAGTGAGCGCGCTTCTGGTGGTCCCTGACAATGGCGAGCACTCGTCCAGAGGATCTACAACCCTCTCAGATCTACTATGGTGACCTCCTCCACCTCCTCTCCTCTCTACTCTATCTTGCTCTCTACTTGATCCTGTGCTGACTTAAGCATCGGAGGGTTGTCCCTTAGGGTAACGCCCAGGGCTCCTTCTGACGCCCTTCTTTCTGGTGATTACAAACTTCCACGAGTGTCAGGCGGTCTTCCCCAACAAATAAATAGAGAAGTACAGGGTAGAGATCATTTTTCTGTCTCTACAACTGTTATAATAATTATTGAGAGGGGGAATATTAAATAAGGGTATGAAAATAGCATGAATTCGAGATCTACATCCACCCCTCACTCAATCGAGTGAGGCTTCCACTGACAACAGCTTGCCAATCCGCTGATCCACAGCTTCGGGGTTGAAATCCCTACAAACAGTTGAGCTTTACAGCTTGCTGAAGCTGCTGAGCTTCACAGCTTGCTTGTCCGAGGAACTAATCCTTGCCGCTACCTAATAGCTTGAACCGCTGATTACACAACTTACAATTGATCAAAAGCAAATGAAGAAACACGAAGGAAAATAACAAAGATAGAATACCAAATGTAGCTCTTTCTCTAGAGTAATTCGACTCTGGATCTGATCCAGAAGTTGAGATAACACAGCTTCTTCTCAACCTCTCTCTTCTCTCAAGCTTCTTCTCCTCCTTCAGATACTTTGTTTTCTCTCCCTCTCTCTTTTATGCAATGAGCTCTCTTTGGTGAGGACACTCGAGCTCGAGATCGGCGCGACGTGGTGGAGCAACACTACAGGACGTGCAGCACTGTTCGAGACTTGCAGGTCTTGTTATGGCTGGGAGACGGCATGGAGAGCTACCCATGAGCTGGAGTCTTTTATTTTATTTTCATCCTAGACTTTGTGGGTCGAGCCGTGGCCAGTTGGATTTTATTTAGCTTCACCTTGTGCTCAGTAGGCTAGGAGAGGGCTAGTGGGCCATTCCATGCCCCAGGCCCAAGGAGGATTGGGCTGGTCACCCCCCACTAGAGGGCTTGGGAAGCGTGCCCCCTCCCTAGGGTTAGGGTTGGGTGCGCCCCACCCACTCCTCTCCTCTTGGAGATGGCAACCGCCCCTCTCTCCTACTCTTTAGGAAAGAGAGAGATTCCCTCCCCCCATCCTTGCCTAATATGTAGGAGATTTGAATTAATTACTTTTTCTTTGGATTTATTTTTGGAAGATTAGGGTTTTCTCCCCTCCCCATATAGAAACTTATTGTATTCTTTTGGAAAGGAATATGAAGAAATCTTTGGAGAAAGTTGACTCTTGCGTAGGCCGCGGCCACCTCCCTCTCCCTATCCCAAGGTGGGTGCGACACCCACCACCTCCCCCTCCTCTCTTCTTGGGGTGCGACACCCCAACCCTAGCTCAGATCCCTATGTTGCTGCCACTGCATACAGACGTCCTCCTCGGCATCCCTCCAAGACCAGAGGAACCCCGCTCGAGTTGGTGCTGCACACGGGGGGGTACCGTGTCGGATTGAGGCCGCGCCGAATTAAGGCATATTTTCTTCTATTTAACCTGTTTGAGTTACAGAGCTATTTATTGGCCTTTTTTATATTGCTCAGGTTAATTAATGGGAAAATTCAGGTCTTGAGTACCTTGGAGATGGGGCCAAAACTTGTGCGAGGTTCATACTCGAGCACAATGATTCACCAGCTCGAAACATGTCTCATTAAAACTTGTATTGTAATGGTAATTGATTAGATTAGTCTAATAGAATTTTGACAGCATCTCCCCATACCCAAGAGGGTCACGGGGAACAAGCGGATGCATACCTACTGAGGTGGGGTAAGATCCTTAATGCTGGGAGGCCAAAACGGCGACCGGTAGACCCGGATGGATGGAAATCCCGAGGGCTAGCCTGCGAGGGGCACCAGTATTCCATGGGGTAGAACATACTCGAAAGAGACGACCAATGAGGGAGAAAACTCGGAGGGCTAGCCTACGAGGGGCACAGAACCCATGGTCACCACCGTTCCCCTTAGGGACAGTGGATGTAGTGTTGGGCCATAAGCCCTATTGGTATTCACCCCCTGGTGGCCCACAGAGGTACACGTCATCGAAGGACATGACCCCTTTGACCCTGTGGTGACTTAGAGACGTCGATGGGGAATGTCCCCCCCTCCCCGATCACCAGACTGTAATTCTCAAAGGAACAAAGCGTGGCAATGCAACCCGTATACAGAGTAGAAGGGATACAATAATTAATCATTTGACTATTAGACCAGTTACGGTGAATTAGGCATAAAAGTGGGGGTTAGCTGGTTAGTATGGTTAGCGCTCAGAGAGTCAGTAGATTAGCATTCGGAGCCAGTAGGTTAGCACGTGATAATGACAGAAGATCACATGATGAGGTTATAGGGACAACCTTGTTCTCCCCGGTTCGCGATTGTGAACGGGGAGGCAGTAAGGAGTTAGCCTAAGGACTATAGGGAGATGCATATGCACATATGTCTCTAGCAGAGGAAAACGTGGTAAGCACACAGTGTGTATAGTGCAGTCTACACGATGGAGAAGGCCCCGGGGAAGGGGAAATATTAATATGGCCCTCTTGGAATGGCCCAGGGCGTATTCGTGCTATAGCATGAAGACCAAAACCCCGTTCAATATAAGCTGCAGAGATTCGCAACGTGAAAGGATAAGCATCCACAAACGCAATAGGAACATTCACACCATACTAAGTTGCCAATAGAAGGCCTATTCGATTCATCTGAGAACGCGGCCTGGCATTGTCGCCTGAAAGCCAGTCATCAAGGATTACAATCCCTTTGGCCATGGTGAGCGGCGAGGGTAGAATGTAATAAAAGAACACATTCATCACGTGAAGAGGAGGAGATTGGGCTCATATCATCGCCCGGCTTATTACAAAGAAAAGAAAAAGAAACTACAAAGAGAAAGGTTTACAGAGAGAAGAAATGAGGAGGATGGAGGGGATGCTTTGCCACCCACCTAATTCCTTCACGGCAGAAATAGAGTATCAGAAGGGGCCTCTCTTCTCCAGCTTCGGGCTTGTCCAGACAGACGGATGGGGGAGGTGGTGTCTCTCTCTCCCTCTGGTTTCTCTCTCAGTGAAACCCCCCCTTTCTTCTTCCCCGATTCTCTTTTCTCTCAGACGATTGGCCTCTTTCTGCGTATCTCTCCCCCTTTCTTTTATTCGGTCAATGATCAACTTATATAGCGGGACATTAGTATGACTCCACCCAGCGCGAAGAGAGCGCGCTGCATAGAGGCTTCGGACTACTATTTTTGCGCACCGGGCTGAGGAGCGCTGGGAGGTAGAGCGCGCTGGGTAAAGGGGTGCACCGGGTTAACCTCGTTCCTCATGTTTGCTCGGCGCGAGTTAGACTGTGGGCCCCCCGTACTGGGTTCGGAAGTTGTCCTGGTCCTTCATCTTATTTCAGCTTCGTAAAACCACGACAAGTAGTGCTGGAAAAGCCTTTGGGCCGCTGAATGGCCAATTCTGGAACCATGTGCACCTTCGATTCGGACACGCGGATTTTCCACTGACAAGGCCTTCGGCAGTACAATTTGTGCTGTCGGCTCGGCTTGACTTGCATTTATAGCTTTCTCGGGGGGTAGGCCACCAGCCGAGGTGCTTTTGCCCTAGCTGGGCGGCCATCTGGTCGCTAGCGGACCCAATCGGTGAGAAGACGCACCCATACTGGGTCACTCGGGTCCTCTACTAACGTGGCCTTCGGCACCTTGTTCTGAGGGGCCAAAGATGTTCTATCACCTTAAGAGGGCTTCTCATCAGGTGGCAGACCACCGGGTACATTCTCGCCCTTGGTCGGATGACGAATGGTGTTTATGCTGCACGATCGAGTCGATGCCGGCTCATTGGGCAGGCTGAATTTGTTGTGGATTTCTCTCGATCCTCCTGAGGTGAAGTCCCTGGTGCTCGTGTCGGGTGACCTAAGGCTCCAGCAGTTCGAGAAGACCCTTGTGTATTGGCTCTCTTCGACTTCTACGCTTTGGCGGGCTGCATCATGATGCAGGATGAAGACGCGGACTCGACGCCAATTTGAGATGCAACTTGAGACTCTAGCAAGCTCGAGTTCGTCCCTAACGAGGGAAGCGTTCGGACCTGCGCAGTTGAGAAACCGACAGCGAGTCAAGGGTGGTCAGCTCACTCTCGTGCCCGAATCGGGTCACGAGATGGGTCTCGCTCTCTCTCTCACAGCGATGATTGAGTTGGTTAACGAGCTAGGATCCTAACATGCTCTCTAGCAGCGGTAGTAAGAACTATGCTAGGAAAGTAAGTAACTACGACTACAAGGGGTTGGCGAGTTTACCTCCACGCTCCGGGCATGGGGAAGATGATCCCGACCAAGACAGTAACTCCCAGTACAACAGTGAAAATTAATTACAGCAGTAAAAATAATGGCCCACTCCATGCAGGGAGTTAATAGGCTACACACGACTCCGGAAGCACCGAACTTGGGTTGGCGAGCAGCACTTTGGACCGCTCCGGTGATGGCGAGCGTCGGCAACCGTGGGGCCCACATCCTAGTTGGCAGTCCGAGTGGGTCGGGAATGGTACTGCAGCAACGGTGGTTCCTGGAGAGATGATCCCAGTGAAGGCGAGGTGCTGGTTCGCCTTGTGGACTACGAGTCGGCCGGCCCAGGGGTGATCGGGATTTTCATCCACGAGTTGTAACTTCTGTTCTACTGCGTGCGACCTGGCGAGAATGACTGATGCGATCAGTCCCGATGTCAAATCGACGCGTGGATGGTACCGTTGGAAAGCTCACTCAAAGAGCTTCAAACCCAAGCTGGAGAAGGAATTTTAAATCTTCTGTGCTGGCCGTGACTGAATTTAGAAGCTACTGGGTCACCAGTCAGGGATAGACGATTACTTAGCTTGCCTTTGGCATCATAGGTTAGGTCATGTGAGTTATAATGTGTTGCATAAGTCGAATAAATATAGCATGGTAAGAGATCTTCCTAAAATTTCTTTTAAAAAGAATAATGAAATCTATGAGGCTTGTACCCAGTGTAAACAGACTAGGAAGTCATTTAAATCCAGAACTGAGAAAATATCTTCCAAACCTTTTGAGCTGATTCATATGGACCTATTTGGAACTACTAGATCAGCTAGCTTATTTGGTAGAAGATATGGATATGTTTTAGTAGATGACTTCTCTAAATTTACTTGGGTATTCTTTCTAACTCATAAAAATGATGCCTTTGAAGAATTTCAGGAATTTTACCACAGAATAAAACAGACTGGTGAGCAGTCTATTTCTAACATTCTGTCTGACCATGGTGGTGAGTTTGAAAACTCATAGTTTGAGAATTTTTGTAGGAAAAATGAGATCAATAAAAGATTCTCTTCACCAAGGACTCCAGAACAGAATGGAGTGGTTGTAAGAAAGAACAAAACTTTGGTGGAGATGGCTCAGACCAGGCTAGTTAAAGGAAACTTACCTAGAAGGTTTTGGGCAGAGGCAGTGAACACCTCATGTTACATCATTAATAGAGTCTTGGTAAGACCTTCTACTTAAAAGACTCCTTATGAAATACTCAAAGGTAAGAAACCTTCACTAGCACATTTCAAGATTTTTGGATGTAAATATTTTATCCATGTTAACTCTAAAAGAGACCTTGATAAATTTGAAGCAAAAAGTGAACCTGAAATTTTTCTGGGGTATTCTAAAAGTCTAGAGCCTATAGGATCTACAATGTTAATTCTCAAACTGTTGAGGAATCACCACACATTGTGTTTGATGAAACATCTAATAAATCTGAAACTGATTTCTGCAGGAACAAAGCTGATGGAGAAATCCTGGAAAACAAAGAAGAGCAGAATGCAGAGCCAGCAGATGAAGGTGAGATAGAAGGATCATGATCTCAGGGGGATGTAAGTGCAAATTCAGGTAATCAACTTACCAACATTAGAGTTCTTAGAGATTATCCATTAGAGAATGTGATTGGTAACCTGAATGAACCCCCTAGGACTAGATCTCATTTCAGGATAGAGAATGAATTGAATTCATTTGCACTAGTCTCAAACATAGAACTATATATATTGATCCAATGAGGACAAGAAGATGGGAATATGGAACTGTACAAAATAAATTCTGAAAAGGAAAAACAATATCATCCCACCAATTCTATCAAAACATATTGCAAACCAAATACATTCTTTCTAGCTCCAAAAAGATTACATAAAAGCAAGTTCAGCCTAAGTGACAAAGCATAAATGGGTTTGATTACTTGGAAGGTCCTGAAAGGATCTCTATTTTGTATTATTTACAAATCTTATACTACCACATGCATTGAAGCTGTTCTCACCAAGGTGTGAAGAATAGGGGATCGGGTTTGGATCGCCCAGCCCAAATCCGATTTGGATCGACCGGATCGGACGATTTGAGCCTGATCCACAGCCGATGCAACATTCTCCATGTTTTAACATGAAAAAATCAAAGTGTGCTTATATTAACGAGGACGGGCTTCTATACAAATTTCATCAACCCCCCATACTTCTTCCTATGTCAGGGTTTTCAGTAGGCAGCGGCAGCGGCTCCTCCCCTCCGAGGAGGAGGCAGCAGATGGTTGTGGCTCCATCGGACAGCAGCAGCAGCAGTGACAGCCTCGGTGGCGGTGACATCAGTGGCAGCCACAGGTGAGTCTGTTTGTTTTCCCCCACCCCCCGTCATTCTTCTTCTTCAATGATTCATCTTCTGCTGCTGCTGCTGCTGCTGCTGCTGCTGCTGCTGCTTTTTCCTCGATTCCTTCTTGTGCTTCTTTTTTTTTTATTCTTAAACACCCTTTCCAGTGTTGAGTGGGGAAGGGAGAGAGAAGGGCTGGGTCACAGGGATCCTGGGATCAGACCAGTTCGGTCAATCCTGCATGGGGATCAGCCAATTTGATATGATTCCTGTCCAATCCACCAAATGTAGCTGACTCCCTATGAGAGTTGAGATCGAGGATTGGCCGATTCTGGCCGATCCGATCCAATTCTTTCTTCCATGCTTTACAACGTGGAGTGGGAAGGGGGAGGGGAGGGCTGGGTCACAGGGATACTGGGATTCGATCTGATCCACCCAATCCTGCTGACTCCCTATGAGAATCAGGATCGAGGGGTCGGGGTCAGGCCAGGTCAGTTGGGCCTAAAACCAATCGGATTGGCTGATCCTGGCTGATCTGATCCGATTCTTGATTTTCTGCAGCAGTCTCAAACAGTTGTCATAGACACAAGGTGAGCATCAGTGCGAGGAAATTTTCAAAATCCTGGAAGACAAAATACATGTCACACAATCACATTCTTAAAATTGAATCTTGCATTAAAGCATCTTCTAGTACAAACTGTACAGTCTAATAGCCTATAGAAGGAAAGCAAACGAAAATCAAAAACCAGAATGAATGCAGTTCATAATCGAAATAGTTCTCAGGCTAGGCGGGTCCAAGGTGGCCTATGTGCACCAAGGTAGCCAGGTAGTGCCTTAATGAATTGCTCGCCTAGGCACCTGGTCACCTTGGGCACCATGGAGCGCCTTGTCGCCTAGGCGACACCTCATGTCTTTGCAAGAGAAGGCCCAACATTCATTGAAAGGTAAGCATCAGTGCGAGGAAAATTCCAACAAACCAGTGGAATTATGTAATCCTGGAAGACAAAATACATGTCACACAATCACATTATTAAAATTGCATCTTGCATTAAAGCCTCTTCAAGTACAGTCTAATAGCCTATAGAAGGAAAGCCAAAGGAAACCAAAAAAACAGAATGAATGCAGTTCATAATCGAAATAGTTCTCCATCAATAGCCAACATCGAGGCATGGTTACCATGCATGTTGAGACTTGAAAGGAGGAATGCAATCATGCAACAAGCAGGGGCAAGTTGTTTCCACTTTAGCAACTTGGTGCAAGACATGCTTTAAGGTTCTGCTGCATGTTACCAAGGATCATCTGGTCAGCAGAAATTAGACCAGTTACTGTTGCCAAGATATGGATAATTTTTCCTACGGGTGCACATTCTCTTGAAAGTCTTTGCTGAGTCAGATTGATATGGTGAATCGTATTGCAGTTGTTGGAACAAAATAACACATAATGAAAACTAACATACCAATAGATGGAGAAACTCAAACGTGCCTGTTATCTTTTTTATTTCTCTTGGTTTATGCAATTGTAAGTGAAATTTCTAGTGAGAAAGGCAATCAGGAAAAAATCTCCAAGTAAGGTCCCGGTAACAAGAAAATATTGCAACACAGCTCAGCAGCTCAATAGTTTTTTGGCCAAGACAGTTGTCTGCTGATCAAGGTTAACGGACAATGAATGTCCATATATAGACCTACATGTCCACACCAGCCTTCGGCCCTCTATACAGTCTGGAGGTTCACCAAATCATCCTAGAAGGGCATGTGAACCCCTGAACCCTTAATTATCTAAATTGCTCAAAATCTAAGTTAGTGTTGAAAACTTACTTAGTTTTGAATTGAGTAATTTGAACGCTGGGCTCAAACCGGGTATCTGATTTACATTCCTTCAGCTCTCACAAGTCACTTTTACCTCCTGGATCGTGTTGGCATAATCGGCACGTCAATCAGGCTAGTATTTTACATTTTGAACCTCTGAATCCCTAATTGTCTGAATTCTTTTGAACTAAGTTTTGAAAACTAAGTTTTGAATTGAGTAATTTGAGCACCGAACTCAAACCGGGTATCCGATTTGGATTCCGTCAGCTCTCACAAGTCACTTTTATCTCACAGATCGTGTTGGAACGATCGGTATGTCAATTAGACCGATATTTTAGATTTTGGACCTCCGAACCCCTAATTATCTGAATTATTTTGAACTAAGTTAGTTTTGAATGCTATCTTAGTTTTGAATTGAGCAATTTGAGCGTCGAATCTAAACCGAGTATCCGATTTGTATTCCGTCAGCTCACACAAGTCACTTTTACATCTGAGATCGTGTTGGAACGATTGGCACGTCAATCAAGCTAGTATTTTACATTTTGAACCACTGAATCCTTAATTATCTAAATTGCTCAAAAATTAAGTTAGTGTTGAAAACTTACTTAGTTTTAAATTGAGTAATTTGAACGCTGGGCTCAAACCGGATATTTGATTTACATTCCGTCAGCTCTCACAAGTCACTTTTACCTCACGGATCGTGTTGGCATGATCGGCACGTCAATCATGGTAGTATTTTACATTTTGAACCTCCGAACCCCTAATTGTCTGAATTCTTTTGAACTAAGTTAGTTTTGAAAACTAAATTTTGAATTGAGTAATTTGAGCGCCGAACTCAAACCGGATATCCGATTTGAATTCTGTCAGCTCTCACAAGTCACTTTTACCTCCCAGATCGTGTTGGAATGATCGACACGTCAATCAGACCAGTATTTTACAATTTGGACTCCCGAACCCCTATTTATCTGAATTCTTCTAAAGTAAGTTAGTTTTGAAAACTTAGTCATTTTAGTGTCGGGCTCAAACCAGATATCCGATTTAGATTCCGTCAGCTCTCACAAGTCATTTTTACCCCCCAGATCGTGTTGGAATGATCGGCACGCTGATCAGGCTAGTATCAGCAAGAGCCAAGTTTGCATCAAAGAATGATTTTATTGTCCCGATATCTTCCCAATACCCATTGAATAAATATGCCTGTAATTTGATGAACTTATTAGGAAACCCTTTTTTAATTCACTTACTTAGAAAGGGTTAAACAAAGTTGAAGATTTTTTATTCTTAGGAACAACAAGATGGTTACTCCATCTGGATAAATACGAAGCAACATGAGCAGCAAGCACTTGTCAGAAAAGAAAATAATTGCAATAAATACCATAAACATGTATATAGTGCCTGTGCTGGACATACTAGGGTAAAGCTAGACGCTTGGTAAACTAGACTAATACTAAACCATTGCTAAATCATGTCACCTGCACATTATACTCTTGAGAAGCCTTTGGGATAATCTCTGATCCAAAATCATTTGAATGAGGATATCGCCATCTGAAATGAGTCATGCAAATTGTTTATCTTTTGATGAACAGAAAAAAACCCTCAAATATTAGTTACGTACAAAATAAATGCCCAATAGTTGTTCATGATTTTTCTTGGAAGAAATTAGATGTTTGAGGGTTGGTTCTTTTAGAAGCGAAACAAGAATGGCACCTTTCTCAGACAATAAAATCATCATCATCATCCACTCTCCCCATTTGGATAATCATATATGTTATCTCGAAATCTTACTCAAGTTTATGAAATATTGTAAATGTTACCTTAAAATCTCATTCAAGCTTATACAGCACGATAATAATAGATATGTCACTGAAATAAGCCCCTAACAAGGCCATCAGAGAACCAGGCCAGAATTTTGGTCTTTCAGGCTTGGCAAGATTCAGGACTGATCCTCAGGCTTCTTTCAGCCTATAAGAGGTTGTGGCTTTTCTTTTCTTTTCTTTCTTTCTTCAGGGTGGATGGGGGGTGTGTTGAAATATAACCCAACTCGAAGATGGTCCTGTTTCAGGCCCTGAATGCTATCCCATTGTCTGTTGACAACTCCCTCTTTTTGGGCCCTATGTGATCTCCATGCCCAAAGGCACAGGGGTAACACTAAGAAAGGGAGAGGCCACATGGTGAGAACACTGGTTTGGTCTGGAGGAAAAACCATGTACGTCAACAAATGGACCTTACTCGTACACGATGTTACGACGAAGGCATAGCAAAAGATGATCATTAGGGATAGTGGAATCATTTAATGAATTATTTTCATAACCTTGATAAGACTATGCATGAGAATGTACTTTTCAAGCATGCATGTAAATTTCATGAATTGCCCTCGTGAATTTTGCCAGTTTATAAAAAAAATACTCCCAGTGCAATGCGATGCTAGTAATTATTATACCCCATGGTTAATAGTATATTTTCGGCCATCTGTCGAGAGGGCTAGACTGGAGTCCTTGGACACCATTCGTGCCTACCCCTGCATCTTCAAGTTATAAATCAAGCTACTTCTACGAGAATATCAATAAGTTTGACCAAGAGTGTCAATTTCAATAATACCTTTAAGGTGATAGTAAACAAGGTAATAAAGCACTGAATTCTTTGACAAAGAGGTCAAGAATGAATTAATGAGATATTGTTCCACGAAATGATTTCGACAGCATCACGACATCTTATTTAGTTTCATAGTTCATTAATAACTTGATGAGTAAAGTTTTAGGTTCCAGACATTTAGAAGATCGTATGAGAACAAAACACAATCAACCCCTTGGTTAGAACCTCGGGTTGGACAAGTTTGCCAGAACGCGGTTTGAATAGAACCGCTATCTTGAGAAAGCGGTTGAGTGGAGTCCGCTATCAGAAGTCTGTCAATAGAAAACAAGGATATCGGTCGACTGAACTGGAATATCAGTCGACTAAAAACATAATCAACGCATGACAGAAGAATGTGGTCATAGCCTAGCCGCTATCTAAAGGTAGCAGTTGATCACTAACTACGATCAGTACATAGTGCAAGAATAATCTCGAAGTGCACTTTTAGACTTTTGGGCTTTTAGGGTACAACCAACTCGACATCCTAGTGAAAATCTCAAGCTCGCAGAGACTTACGGAGACCTTAAAACATGAATTCCTAGTCTGGCAGAAGGAATATTCGATGGAGAGGCATTCAATGTTAAGAAGATTTTTCTATCATGTGCAAATGACTAATAGCAATGTACCGAAGTACGGGATATATACCAATAATGATGAAAGACAGAAGATGAGAGCGATCGTATGAAAACTAGGAGTGAACATGGTTCGGTTTGATTCGATTTGGGACCATTTTTTTCCTATTCGAATCGAATTGAATTGACTCATCAAACTGAACCAAACCAAACTGAAAAAATTCAATTTGGTTCGGTTTCAAACTGAATTTTCATATTGTGTATGTGAGACAGAAAATAAAGAAGTTGTGTTATAATATGAAAGCTCAAAAAACACTTCCATACATCTCTCAACATGCATGCTAACAAATTGAAGGCGCCGAATCCTTTAATCTACCCCCTCGACAAAAAAGGTCAAAATCCAGGGTGGCTAAGTTTAAACCTCATTTCAAATGGTTTGGTAAGAAGTCATGCTTTGCCCGAGTTAAAACTACATCAAAATCTTTTAAACCTTACCACTTTTTCAAAAGAAGGCAATCAACAAGAAAAGCAGCTACAAAATCTGACGAATGCTTCGCCTACAAACAACACAGACATTTTGCTAGAAACTGTCCCAACAAAGCTCCCAACATATTAGAGCTTTATTTGCTCTCGAAGAAATAGAGTCATATTGGGAATTGATAGAAACACCTGAACAATTTGTTTCTACTCTTTAAGCACAGGAACAGCTTTATACATTGGTTTCTGAGGATGAAGCAAAGACAGAGTCTTCTTCTTCAAGAGATGAGCTATATCAAATCCAGATGGTAAAAGTAGCTGATCGCCCTTCAACATCAAAACAACCCTGCTATTCAGATTCTGAAGACTTAGATGATGCATGGTCTGAGCACTCCTCACTCACACTGCCTTCTTCTGAGGAGAGCGAACCGGATTTTATAAATCCATTTAACTCCACTACATCAACTATTCCAAAAGAGTCTGCTACAATGCCATCCTTTCCAAGTAACTACAAACAAGGGAAGGTTCCTGAGATAAGTATACCTCAACCAGCTACCTCGTTAACTGAACAGCAAGTGTTACAAGTAAAAAATATGATCAAAATCTCCACAAGTATTATCATTCCTACTGCAATTACTACTGATGGGCTTGAAAATTGGAGAAAATGCTAGATATTTATCGATACTGGCGCCAATATAAATTGGTGCAATCAATCTCTTTTGCATAATTGGTTATATTATCCTGCCGGTGGCGAGGTCGAAACAATGAATGGCACTCGGTCAATTTCTCACTTTGCTCTCCAAGTGCCTGTTAAGATTTGCAAACAGATTCTGATGCTTGATCTCTTTCAAATAAATGATGGTGGCTATGAAGTTGGATTAGGTTGTGTCACATTGGATAAATTAAGTCCTTACACTATTTTAGCAGATATGGTGTTTTTAATATTAATGATTCGGCTTCCGTTATAGTTTGAGGAATGCTATCCAGCAATGAATGATCAACAAAATGCTACTCAGATGAGAACAGATTTTTAAAATAAGCCTTAGCTTGATTCCGGAGGACATCTTGATCTGAGCACCATGTCTCAAATTCCCCAATCTTTAACCTGCTAATAAAACCCCTCCGCCGATTACATTGAGCCACAGCATGATAAAAGGAGGTGTTCCTGTCCCCATTCTCAATCCAGTCTATCCAGGCCTTTTGGTTCCAGAAAACTTCTTCCCTATAGAGGGCTTGATGCAATACTGCATAAGCAGCATTGAGATTTTCCTTGTTACTAGGAGATGGATCAGAATCATACATTGCATGTTTATACTCTAGCTCAGCTTCAGCCAATTTGACATTTTGGGTGACATCCCCAAAGACCTCATTGTTCCATTCTCGGAGAGAACTTCTGACAGCCTTAAGCTTGACGGATAGTCTGACCAGTGCACTCGGGTGGTCAGTTTGAGCCTGCTGCCAAACTTCTGAAATAGCTTGCAGAAAGGAGTGGTGGGAGCACCACATCTTCTAGAACATAAAACGGGTCGGGCCAAAGGTGTGCTTATTCATGGACAATAAGAGAGGAGCATGATCCGAGGGGCCTCTAGGGAGATGCTTGGCAGAACCTATTAAAAAGAAACCAATCCAGCCTCGCCCGGATGTTGGCCAGGCCAACTCTATTATTAGACAATGTCATAGCTGGTCCATTGAAACCCGCATCAATAAGCCCAGTAGAACATAAAAAATCGTTAAGATCTGCCATGGAGGCTAGAGGCGGACAGGCACCACCAAGCTTCTCTGAGGGGCGTAAGACACAATTGAAATCCCCTCCCATTATCCAAGGAACAGCCACAGAAGAAGCAAAAGAAAGGAGGTCATCAAACATACCCTGTCTGAGGTGGGGATCACAGGCAACATAGACAAAAGAATAGAATGTCGAGAACACATTACCCATCATCTGACCAAGGGTAATGAACTGGGAGGAGGAATTAATGACCTTCAAGTTAAGACTGGCTTGCCAAAAGACCCATATTTTAGAGTTGCTCATATTATTTCCCACAAATCTGTCCAACTTGAGATATCTACTAAGCTGTACAGCTTTATTAAAGCTCAACATTGGTTCACTGATAGCAACCATACTCACAACCGCTAAACTTGATCCAGGACCCACAAAAATATCCAAAAAATATCCAAGAAATTCAAGGCATTACAAGTCTAATATTTACAATCAAGACTCCTTCTTTCTTCTTCTCCATATTGAGGTCTAAGTTTGCCATTTGTTCTAACAAATGTCAGTCTTTAATCATTAAGCTTGATAATAATGCCATTGGCTTTTGGCTAAGGGCACCAGCTACGACATTACCTTTTTGGTGGTGGTATTGTATAGAGAAATCAAAATCTTTCAAATATTTTAGTCATCATCTATGTCTCATATTGAGTTCTTTTTGAGAGAATAAGTACTTGAGACTCTTGTAGTCAAAATACACAATAAAGGCCTCACCATAGAGTTAATGCCGCCAGATCTTCAAAGCAAAGACCACAGCTACCAGCTCCAAGCCTTGCACAGGATAATTTTCCTCGTGCTTTTTCAATTGCCTTGATGAATAGGCGGTCACCTTACCATGTTGTAACAATACACAACCTAGGCTAATTCCGGATGCATTAGCATAAATTTTGAATCCTCCTTCTTCCGTAGGTAATGTAAGTATAGGGGCAGTAGTCAGACAATCTTTCAAAGTCTGAAAGCTTTTCTCGCATTCCTCGGATCATATATAAGGATTCTCCTTTCTCGTCAATCTTGTCAAAGATACCGCGATATTGGAGAAATCCTTAATAAATCTTCTATAATATCATGCCAATCCCAAGAAGCTTCGAATTTTCATTATACTAGTAGGTCTTTCCCAGTTCTTTGTAGCCTCGACCTTTGAAGGATCGACCGCAATATCATTCTGGGAAATTATGTGACCTAAGAAAGAAACTTCTTCAAGCCAGAAATCACACTTACTAAGCTTGGCATAAAGCTTGTGATCTCTTAATAATTGAAGGGCTTTCTTGAGATGTTCTTCATGCTCCTCCTTGGACTTAGAGTAGATCAAAATGTCGTCAATAAGGACAACCACAAATTGATCAAAGCATGGCCTAAATACATTGTTCATTAATTGCATAAATGTGGCAGGCATATTGGTTAAGCCAAAAGACATAACAGTGAACTCATAATGCCCATATCTGCTCCTGAACGCTGTTTTATGAATATCCACTTCCTTGATCTTCAATTGATGATAACTAGATCTGAGATCAATCTTTGAAAAATATCGGGGGGGGGCCCCCCCCCCACCCCATTCGGCCATCGTCAGAATCGGTCGACCAATCCATTGGGTCGGTCGACCAGTTCCTTGTAGTGGGCAGGAAATGGGCACATGCTAGGATCGATCGACTGCCACCGGGGCCCGGTCAACCGACCCTACGGTATCGTGGGGGAGCCTGGGCAGGCTGGTCGACCGACCTTCCTAGCTAGTTGACCAAAATGCCTTGCTGGTTGACTGACCGATGGGTTTGGTCGACCGACCCTCCCCTGAAATGGCCTATTCACCCCAAAAACTCAGATTTTCACCCTAGGAATTCAAATTAAGGTGTTTATGGATGAAATACATAAGAAGTTAGCTGTGTAAACCCTACGAGGGCCGTCTTTTGTACGATGCCCGATGACTTGGTTAGAACATGTGGGTACATCCCATGGTGGGGAAAAGGTGATAAGTTATGGTTTCTGACAAAGCAAACTTGGCGGCCGTGTGCCTTGTAGACTTAGACTCCTATTCTGTGTGACAAGCATGTGTCCATAATCAGTGACATGTCTGTGGTTTCACAGCGAATCCTTACTTTGAGTGACCTTTTCCCACTAGTCACAACTTGCCTGGGCATGGGTATGCCAACCCACCTGGGAGTGGTGAAGAGCTAGACCCAAGAAAGATAGTTTGGGGTTGGTTTTCGTAGGGCCTACCACTATGGCGGCTCGAGTTCGAGCCGGGAGGAAAACTAGCTAGAGTGTCTAATGTAGTGCAGTTAGTCAATTAGTGCAGATGTTGTTGGGGACCTCAGATGCATGCTGATAAGCATGACCCCAACTAGCCCTTTGTCTTGTGTTCAGTGTACGGTGTTTCAGTTTTTGCCTGGGATGAGTAGGGAGACACCCGAGGCTGTGAATTAAGGTGTTAGTGGATGTATCCAGCCTTTCTTCTAGTGGGTAGTGCTCTTGTCACTCGAGTGTAGCGACCTTAGTTTCTTACCGTTATGGTTTAGTGTTCGGGCGACTGAGGTTATTCTATTATGCGAGATATTGACTTGTGGTTTGCCTGGGTTAGCCGTGGTACACATGTGACAAGATTACTTTTCTTTAATTGTAATTGCTCTTTTTCTTGTTATAGTTATTATTCTGAATTATTAATTGTTGCACCATGTACTTATCATTGTAAGGTGCAGAATTGTGGGGTAATCATGCCTTAACCCTACCATTTCTAGAATGCCCCTTCGTGGTTAGAGGTTATTTTATGTGGTTCATGATTTCTGCTATGACTTGGTTCATGTTAGCATGTTTTAAACTTTATTTTCATGTATATTAATTTCATGCCCAAAACTATATACTATTGTATTAAAATTATATTTCATGTGTTGATGGACTTGTTCTATTGATATTTTGATCATTATTTTCTACACAATTTCCTCTCATCTATAAGTCTTTCTTTAGTACATAGAACGTATCCCGATACGATACTATTAGTTATACTTTGCACTTATAGGCACACTTTCTTGGACTTGTGAACCTCTCCGCTGGATATTCCTTCTGAACTAAGAGATCATGTTTCAAGGCCTCCATAAGTCTTCGCGAGCCTAGGATTCTTACTAGGACGCCGAGTTGGTTGTACCTTGAAAACTTATTTGTCTAGAAAGCACGCAAGTTACTAGCATTTTCTGCATTTTGGAATAGATAGCGGCCCTCTGGCGACCGCCACCTTCTGGTAGCAGCTTGCCTATGACCGCCACTTTCCAAACTGAACCCAGCGTCGACTCTTTCCTTTTTTGGGCCTCGACTCTATAAAGTAGCGGTTTAGATCTGACCATTGTGCTCAAGAAACAGTCCTCAACAGACCGCCTTCTTCTATCTTGTCATGATACCCGGGCTTTGACCCACGGATTGATTTACCTATATTCTTAAATGGTCTATGGATTATCTGGAACCCAACACTTTGTTCAATAAGCTATTAATGAAATATAGAAGTTAATGAATGTACCGTTATGCTGTAGAATTCCTCCCATGACATGACATTATCTTTAATTCATCCTTGAAATTCCATGATCATATTTGGTGCATTCTTACCTTGATTTACTTGTCATTAACCTTATTATTTGACTTGTTAATTGTTGGCCATACTTTATTACTATATTTTGTGGAAGTAGCTTGATTTATAATGTCAAGATGCAGATCGGGCACTGATTGTGTCCAAGGGCTCGACGCTAGCCCTCTCCGCTGATTGTCGAAAACATACTATAAACCATGGGGTATGATGAACAGTTGCGTCGCTTTGTGTCGGGAGTATTTTTTTTATAAACAGGTGAAATCTATGAATCTCATGATGAAATTTACATGCTTGCTAGTTACATGAGAAAATCCCCTATGAATGGTACTCACTTAAATCCTTGGCCAAGGTAGATAGTTCAATGAAAAAAGAGTTTTTCATTGGGACTCAGAGTACGTTCATCAGGTCATAGGTAAGAAGGGTTTGATAGCATGGCCATACCCTTGATTATGACCAATGACATTGGGTATGAATGGAGGACTATAGCTGTGTGGTAACTGTTGATGGAAATGTCCCAGAGTAGTTTTATAGACCCCCTTTGTCTTTTGGGGTCACGACGTGTTACTTGGTACTTATTGTGGCCTGAAAGTCCATCATAGGAATAATTATGAGATGATTATTCATCATAAGTAATTATAAGATGATTATTTATCATAAGATGATTAATTAATTATTTAAGTCATGAGATGATTAAATAATTAATTACATGTTAATTAATAATGTGACATAGTTAAGAAAGAGTTTTTAAACTTATTGGGCCTATGTTGTGGGTGGGTGGTATGAGCACCCAGAGGGGGTGTGAGTCCCTCAGCCAACTAAAGTTGCTAGTGACTTTAGTCCCACATTGGATTCCACAAAGAGTTAGACTGGCTTATAAGAAAAAGGAATCCCCTACCTCAACGCGTAGGTTTTGGGGAAGGATAAATGATTCCTAACAAATGGTGTCTAAGCCCAACCTTTATCGGTCTAATGTGGCATATCAATACACCCTTTACCTACTACACATGAATGGGTGTAACCTTGATTGGCACCTAGCCGACGAGGGTGCTGGCCTTGTAAAGGGGGAGGTATTATTACGTGTGGGTGGTGTGAGCACCCAGAGAGAGTGTGAGTCCCTTAGCCAACTAGAGTTGCTAATGACTTGACTCCCACATTGGATTTCATAAGGAGTTGGACCAGCTTATAAGAAAAAAGAATCCCCTACCTCAATTCCTAGGTTTTGGGGAAGGATAAATGGTTCCTAACAACCTAAAACCAGACTAACACTGGGCCTAGAGGGTCACACACATTAGGGTTATGGACGGTGAAAGTATATTCACAATGTTAGACTTGTTAGGGTTTTTGTGAAAGATCGAGAAGTCTTTAAATAGTTACGATGAGAGAACCCTGGGCCAGGCATCTAGGGTTTACCAGTTCGAGCATCCCCTTCTCTCTCCTCTCTCTTTCCCTATCATCTCTAGCTTAGAGACCATAGAGGAGAGAGAACTTGTGTATCGGATTGTCTAGAACTAAAGAAGAAGATATTAGATGAATCTCACAGATCAAGGTACATGATTCATCCTGGCGCTACCAAAATGTACTAAGATTTGAAAAGAACATTTTGGTGGCCCAACATGAAAAGAGAAGTTGTGGACTTCGTGTCTCGCTATCTCACCTGTCAGCAAGTTAAGGCGGAACACCAAAAGCCTGCTGGTAAGCTACATCCTCTTGATATTCCCAAGTGGAAGTGGGAGGATATCGACATGGACTTCATTATGGGATGTCCTCCCGCCTTCTATAAATAGACCCCCAAGGGTCCAAGTGGAATGATCATGAAAAAAATCGACGAGCATCTACGAGAAGAGCACCGCCAGCGCAAGGAGTTGTTTGTTTGTCTTGGCCAGTGAGGGGTAAGTCCCCGGACGTTATGGATATGCCCCTAAAGGGTGTTTTTGTAATTACGCCCCTCAGTGGACCATGCTTGTAATTACACCCCTCAGCGGACCATGTTTGTAAATCTCTACGCCCCGGGACGACTAAGTTATGTGGTTCCGTTCCTATAATAATGGAATTACAAAAATGTCCTCCCCGAGACCGTAAGAGACAAAAGTTCTGTTATTTGCAGTTATACCCTGCAACTTCTTATAATTGGGGCTACGTCCCTGTCTCCCGCGTTAGTGCGGACCTTTGTACAGTCGACAACCCGCCGACAACCCTTACACCCATTTGGGCTATAAATGTATCCAATGCGCTCTACAAATTTCCTTTGTATGTCAATAGGAGAAAATTATAAGAATACCCCTCCGACTTGTGGAAATTACACACATACCCCTTTTTTGACAGAATCGACAAATGCGTGCCTTCTATGAAGCCCCTTGCCATTCCTTGAGTCCGAAAGTGTCGTCAACTCAGTCCGACATTTGGGTGCCACCTCAAACCTAGGTCTATAAAGGGCGTGGTAAAATTACCAAAATACCCCTGTGATCCATAAATGGCCTAGTAGCCCCCGAAACCCTCCAGAAACGGCCTCAATGCCTTGGGAAGTCGGGACCCTTATCATATCTTCCGTTCCGGCTCAGAAATTTCAGAAATATCCCTGGCCTGGTAAAATTACCAAAATGCCCCTGGGTTGGTAAAATTATCAAAGTACCCTCAAGGTCCAGAAAATTTCCATAGAGAATTATGAAGAAAAATGAGAAATTACTCCCTTGTGCCATGGGCACCCCTCTCTCCTCTCCCCTTGTAGCTGTGAAGGTTGCCCTCTTCTAAGGTGTGAAGCTATAATCTTGATGTGATTCCAAGATCTATCCCCTCTGATAGATGCGACTTCTAGCCACCGCTGTCACCGCCTCCGTTCGTGCCGCCATCGAGCCGCCACGATCATTTTTCTGGTCTACTGGCCAGGATTTTGAGTTGTTGGATAGAAGGTTGAAGACGGATCTATAACTCCAGATCCAACTGTTGGATCGAGTTGAGATTTTGAAGGTTTGTTTCGCTCGTCTTCCCGAATTCCCAGTTCAATTTTTACTTCGATCAGATCTTGTTTGCCCCTCCTCCCAATCACTTCTTTGCACTCCTTCAGTCTGCCTATGTGCAGATCTGTGAGATAGTAGTCTATAGATCTATTTGTCCCACCCCCAAAACCACATCAAAAAATGACAAAAATATTTGTGTGTGACCCTCACTTCCCCCCCTCTTACACATAAAATTTCCAAAGTCCATATCTTCCAACTTCCCTTCGGTCAAAATTCATTCTTAGGCAGATCTCGCTCTATCCTGCCTGTTCTATAACCCAAGCGAGAAACAACTATAGGGTTACAGAGCTCCTCATTTCAAACCAGACCATTGGACGGATCTGAAATTCACATATGTCTAAGCTCTCTGGGTGCCCTTTGCAATGGCGCCAGTTTCATCCTGATCTGACACCGGATCTGGGTGTGGTGCCCATCTTCGACGGATCGCATAGTTTTGTACCGACATAGGCCAGCAGAAGGAGGTCATGAATTAAATCCTCAAGAAATATGCCGATGCAGATCCAGTGACCGCCACTCCTAAGGGTCAACCGGGGACCCTCCATCATTGTCCCGGTTAACTGCCACCTTCAGAAGGTCCCCGGAAGTCGACGTCCCTTTGGATGCCTTTGTTCGCTATCCTGTCGGCCAGCAAATTTCAGATCTAGAGCCACAGCCTGCAACCACCCCGGAAGCCCGCCGACTTGCTGCCCGTCAACCCAAGATCAGTGCTCCCGGTGTCACTGTGTAGCCTGTTACCTCGATACGTGGAGTGGGCCGCAAAATCATTGCTATAATTAAATTTTACCACTGTACTGGGAGTTACGGATCTTGGCTGGGAAGTCTTCCCCATGCCCTGTACGTGGAGGTACACACGCCACCCTACTCGTCTTGCTTGCTTGTTTCGTATTTGTTCTTAAGCCATTACTTGTGAGCATAGTAGGTTCCTAGCTCGATCAAATTTAGTCACCGCTGTGAGAGTGAGTGCGTGACTTGTCCCGTGACTCGATCCGAGCACATGAAACATCTGACCACCCTTGACTCACTGTCGATTTCTCAGCCGCGCAGATACATACATTTCCCTCACCTAGGGACGTCCCCGAGCTCATGCCTCTTGTTGAGGGCATATCCTATTATTTGGAACTCTATTGGTGTCGAGTTGGCTACGTCATTGTGGGTCACGCTATTAAATTGGTTGCGTCGTCACCTAGAGTCCCAGGTTCGCATCCATTCAATACTGAGTCACATCTCGTCCTGCATCACGATGCTTCATTGGTCCTTCATGGCTGTCAGGTCGTTGCACTCAAGAGACTGGTCTATGCATCAGTGTCATCTTATATAGCTAAGGTCAATGCACTCAGAGTCATTAAAGAAGTAAGGTCGATGCAGATGACTATAAGGTAAAGAAGATAGGTTGATGCAGAAAAGGGCTACGGTATATCAGGTTGAGGCAGATATAGTTTGTGCTAAGAAAGGTCGATGCACATGAACTCAAGGTTGATGCATATGAACTTATGGTCGATGCATATGAACTTAAGGTCGATGCATATGAACTTAAGGTCGATGCACATGAAGACTTGAAGCTCTCATGGTCGATGCATATGAACTTAAGGTCGATGCATATGAACTTAAGATCGATGCATATGAAGACTTGAAGCTCTTAAGGTCGATGCACATGAACATGTGAAGTTGGCAAGGTCGATGCATCCAACCAACTCAAGTCATAAAGTCTATGCACCTTAAGCAAATTCAAAAGGATGGTCGATGCACCTCAGCTAATTCAAGAAGAAAGGTCAGTGCAACTTCTTCTAATCTGCCAGTAAGGTCGATGCACCAATTGAAGCATCAATGCCTCAGTGGAAGTAATCCATCAAACAGGTCAATGCATTAACTCAAGGCCGAAGAAATCAGGTCGATGCAGACCTTCATGCCATAACATATCAGAAGATCCGAATCCAAGTTCAGAACCTGAAATTGGACCCGATTAATAATAGCAACTCCAATGATTGCATGGTGCGTGATCCAAGATGAGGTGGCATGCTTTTCCAGTGGATTCCAAAGGAAAAATATTCAGTGCCAGGTGGACCAATCAGAGCTCACTAGGTTTTCTTCATCATCCAATGTTTTCAGAGGCCCTGTTCTATTTAAAGGGGCCACTCGGAGGAGAGAAGAGAACTAGGGGTGTGGGATGAGCTTCGGGAGCCTAGCAAAAACCTCCCTCAAAACCCAGGGTGATCTATGGGACTTCCGATGGTGCAACTTGCCTGGTGACCGTATGGGAATCCGTGATTCACGAGGACTCACGGAGGTTCACGAATGGACTGAACTAATTGCACCCGAGTGGGAATCCTCAGGTGAAGGGTGCAATTCCAACGAGACGGTTTCCTACTAAGGGGTGATGCCAGCTCTTCCTAAACCCAACCACGCTCCTTAACCTACAGGGATTAATCACACAATACACAACACACAATACACAAGGAAACTAATAGAGACAAAACACTGTTACAGGGAAAACACAGGAAGAGGACAGAGGGCGGCCAAAGAGCTGGTCACCCACAGACTTGGGTGGCCAGGTCGAGTGATGCCCAGAGAAGAAGGCGGCCAGCGTGGTGGCCTTCTAGCAAGGGTGAGGGCAGCCAGGTTGATGGTCGCTTGGGGCCCAGGGTGACTAGGGTGCTAGTCGCCCAGCAGATGGCCTAGGCGGCCACTGGGTTGGTCGCCCAGGGGCCTAGGCGACCAGGAGTCTGGCCTCCTTCTATCTGACTTTTAGCTACGAAAATTAAACTAATGTAAATACATGGTTTATTTAATCCTTGACTTCAAGCATTAGGGACTTACGGTAGGCACTAGAGGGTCCCACTGTGATCGCCACTTCGCTTGTAGGTGCCCGGGGGAGGGTGTATGGACGTAGTGTGGATGGAGAGTGTCTCCTGAGTACCTACAGAGGAACAAAAGAAACGTTAGAATGTCATGATTGCCAGAGGTGTTTACCTGAACCTCACAGGGGTGATGATCGCGGGGAGATGATCCAAATAGGGAGACGATAGGTTCCCTTAACATATTGCACATGACTAGAAGATATATTCATAAAATAAATTCTATTACTCTAAAAATAAACAAAGTGCACAGTACTAAAATATAATACATATCATAAAAAATAAAGTTATAGATGTGGAACAAATTTTACAGGATTAAAAATATTATGCATTTTTCCTACTCTCAACTGTAGGACCCCCTGGTGAGACAAGCACCGGATCAAGTGTTGATTTACCTATCGGATCTTCTTCATCTTTTAAGACTCGAGCTGATTTCTTTGCCTTCTTGTCAAGCCTAACGTACGGGGATTGAACTAAAGTAGAGGGGTGTCATTTACCGTGACGCCTTACAGCTTTTAAAATGGAGCTTAACTTGACAGCCTCCTCACCCAAGGCCACAATGGACTCTCATCCTTTTTCCCTCATGTCCACCCCTCCCTCCAGCTCCTCCACCACCTTTTGTACCTCCCCCCCCTCATCCTCCACCTCAGCCTCAGCCTCCTCCTCCCCTACCTCCTTAGCCTCCTTCATTCCCACCTCAGCCTGCATTGGCTCCTCTACCTCCTCCTCCCCCACTTCCCCAGCCTCCTTCCTCCCCACCTAAGCCTGAACCAATTCCTCTGCCTCCTCCCTCTCCAACTTCTTAGCCTCCTTCCTCTCCCCAGCGTGAGACAATTTTGTCTTAAGGTGTTGCACTTCATAGATCAAAGCCTGCATAGCTTGTGTTTGTGTATGCATTTGTGTTCTGAAGTCAGCAACATCTTTCTCCCTCTTCTCCTCTGAAAGTCGAAGGGCCTCCTTAAGGCCCTTGATCTCCTCAACCAAGGATTTCACTTTCTTTTTCTCTAAAGATTTTGTAGTTAGGCTAACACAAGCCCGCAGAAGCTGTTCATGCTCCCCTTGTAGGACTCATTTTTCTGACCTATGCACCTGAAGCTTCTCGAATACCTGTTACATCATATTATATATGAATGCATAAGAATTACTATAGAGTGAAATTAAGTATGAACCACAAGTATAGAATATAGCATCTACCTCAGGTGCAGTCAATGATGAAAAGGAGCACCTGGGCTTCCTTTTCAATTGTGAACGCCACCTCATCGATCGTGGGAATGCACTCGCATCCTTGGGCTTCATCAACTTACTATGCTCCAAACCCCAAACCTATATTTTTCAACATAATTACAATCCATGTCACATTTCTAGAAAGGTCTACAACACTCCTTAGGGATAAGACTAAATTTCAGCATAATATTTCATCCCCAGACTAATAGTCAGACTGAAAGAACTAACCAAGTGGTGGAAGATATGCTCAGGGCTTGTGTTATAGATTTTGGTGAAAGTTGGCACGACTATTTACCTCTAGTTGAGTTCGCCTACAACAACAGCTACCAAGTTAACATTCAAATGGCACCATTTGAGGCACTGTATGGAAAGAGTTGCCGCTTACCAATTTGCTAGAATAACGTTGGGGAGAAACAACTTCTACGCCCGAACTAGTCAGGAGTACAACCGAGAAGGTACAACTTATGAAAGACTCCAGATAGCACAGTCCAGACAGAAGGCATATATTGACAACATAAGAAGAGACCTAAAATTTTAAATTGGAGGCCATGTATTCCTCAAGATTTCCCTAGGTCATGGAATTAGGAGATTTGGCATCAAGGGCAAGCTTACTACAAGATTTATTGGCCATTTTGAAGTTCTAGATAGGGTTGGTGAAGTCATCTATCGGATAGCTTTGCCACCTAAATTATCTGGAGTCCATGATGTGTTTCACGTCGCAATGCTAATAAGGTACGTTCATTACCCATATCATATTATAAGTCATGACCATCTTGTGATATAGAAGAACATGACGTACCAGCAAAAGCCATATAAAATACTTGATCACGAGGTACGTCAGCTCAGAAATAAAATCATTCCCATGGTAAAGGTTCAATGGAATAAATTCTTAGAGCAAGAGGCTACGTGGGAAACGGAAGAAGTAATGCGCAGAAAATTATTAGAGCTGTTTAACTGTAAGTAAAATGCACCCCCATAATCCCATGCAATGAATTTGGGGATCAAATTCTTTTTAAGTGGGAGAGGGTGTAGCACCCCTGGTAATTTTTTGGAATTAGTAGAAATTTAAAGAGGATTTATTTAGGCATTTAATAAGCTTAAAGGACTTAAATGGGCTAAATAAGTTAAAGCCTTTTGCTTAAAGGCCCAATTAATAACTAAATGGTTAAGCCCACTTTAAAAAGGCCTTAAAGCCTGAATTTGAGCCTTTGGGCCCAAGCCCAATCCCTAGAGACATATTAGGGGGAAGGTTCCCTAATTAAGATAAGGGGATAAATGAGAATTAGAAGTGGAATTGAATGGCGAACAAATATATAATGATCTGCCTAACTCCTCCTGAGTCCAATGCCTGACGCAATCTGGCTAAACTTGTCAAACTATGCCCGAGGACTCTGCTTCAAGTCATAAATAGCTTTATCTAATCGGCATACCAACTCCCCCTGACCAACATAACCAGGAGGTTGCTCCATGTAAACCTCTTCATGAATATCACCATACAAGAATGCATTCGTAACATTTGGCTGAGTCATGTGCCAGCCCTGATTGACAGCAAGAGAGAATAGAACTCGAACAGAATTTAGACGAGGCACTGGGGAAAATGTCTCAAAATAATCAACACCATAAGTTTGAGTGAAGTCTTTTGCCACCAATCTGGCCTTGTACCTATCAACATACCCATCATGATGATACTTGACGGTGAACACCCATCTGCAAGAAACAAGGGTAATACCTTTTGGGCGGTGCACGAGAGTCTAAGTGTCACGAGAAAGTAGAGCTTGCATCTGCCTTCCATCCTGGTAATGCCGGAGCCTCAGGAACAAGATGGGAATAGAGATAGCAGAGATAGACAAGGCAAACTGGCGAAAAGTAGGAGATAAATGATAATAAGAAACAACATTGGTAATCGGATATTTGGTACATGGCCGTACTCTTTTACAAAGAGCAATAGGAAGATCCAGAGCAGAGCAAGGTATTGGAGAAAACTCACCAGGAAGTGTGGATCCTCTAACGAGGAGGGCGATGGAGAAGGACTGTTTGGCAGTGCCATATTACGTCTCTGATAAACCTGCCCATAAAATCTGTCCACATTAGGAGTGGCAATGGTTTCCATGCCAATAGTAGATGTAGGATCTGGGGAGAGAATGACAGGAAAAGCCAATGACCATGCATTGTGATGACCAAGCCGCAATTCACATATCCAAGAACCCGGTTTTTCATGAAACGACTAAACACATTGAGGTTGACTGTCACTTTGTTTGTGATGCTGTTATGTCGCGGAAGATTTGCACTCCTTTTACTCCTACAGCAGACCAACTAGCAGATTTGTTCACCAAGGCTTTGAGTGCCGGCCAGTTTGAGACACCATACAGAAAGCTGAGCATGATTAATATCTATACTCCAGCTTGAGGGGGAGTTTTAGGACTTGTGTTATATTTTATAATTAGTAGGGGTTTATTTGATATTGTGGGGAACCCACAGTTGCATTGGCAAATATTAAGATGTCATCGGCAAATAAAAGATGGGAGATGACTGGACATCTCCTTGGACCAGAAAACCACTCAATGGAGCCATTCAAGAAGGCATTATGAAGGGATCTACTGAGAGAATCTTGAGCAATAAAGAAGAGAAAGGGTGCAATGGGATCACCTTGCCTTAAACCCCTAGTAGACTTGAAAAATCCAATGGATTCTCCATTTAAGGAAATTGAGAACCAGTAATTATTTATCATGAGATTAATCATGTCAATGAAGGTACTACTGAAACCAAACTGCTTCAATACTGCTAAAAGAAAATCCCATTCAACTCTGTCGTATGCCTTAGCCATATCCAGTTTTAACATCACATTACTCCCTCTGACTTTTCTTCCCAGTTCCTGAGTCAATTCCTGAGCCAAAGCAATATTGTCAATGATGTATCTGCCCTTAATAAAGGTCGACTGTTCCTTGGAAATACTACTCAGTCTATTACATATCACCTTGGAGATGATTTTGTAGGAAAAGTTGCATAAACTGATTAGTCTATATTCAGATATTGCAGAGGCATTATTGATCTTAGGAATGAGGGCAATAAGAGACGCTGTGAATTCTCTGGGAAGGGGCTTCCTTCTAGCAAAGAATTCCTGAGCAGCATTAACAACTTCCTTATCAATAATGGACCATGCTGTTTGGAAAAAATGAGCTATAAATCCATCCAGTCCAGGGGCACTGTCAGGGGATATAGAAAAGACTGCTTCCTTTATTTCCATGTAGTCAAGAATAGCACACAAAATATCATTGTTATCAGCTGATATCAATTGAGGGATGCAATTTATTAAATCACTGTCAATGAAATGCTATTGAGAAGTAAAAGCTTTGTGAAAATGGTCCACCGCTATGGCTTTTATTTCCTGATTGTCTGATGTTGTAGTGCCCAATTTAGTCCGAAGAAGATTAATTGAATTCCGTCTTCTATTGGCCATTGTTGTCATATGGAAAAATTTAGTGTTTCTATAGCCTTCTTTTAACCATCAAATTCTGGATTTGTGCTTCCAAAAAATCTCTTGCTAGACTATGTAATCAGTGAGCTTTGACTTAGCCTTATCTAAAGCTTCCAAATTAGTAGCATTTGGAATGGAATCAAATAGGTGTTCTACTTTAAGCGAACAAACCGTAGCGGTCATAAAATGGGCCACTACAACTAGGAGGTGGTCGAAGGTTGGTCTGCAAAGGCCAACCGACTTAAAACCTTGACTTAGTCAAACACACCATAGCGGCCTAAGAAAGGGCCGCCAGGGAAAAATTGGCGGTCAGAACTAGAGCCGCCAACCAAAACTGACTTACACAAAAATTGAGAAATTATTGAGCTGGGCAGACCACTATAGGGCCACCAGAGGCAAGAGGCGGTCTAAGTTTAGGCCGCCAGCCTAAACTGACCTGAAACTAACCTACACACTATGGAGTGTGGTGGTCTATCGTGGGGCCGCCAGAGACAAGAGACGGTCTCTGGAATGACCGCCAAAACGATACGGTGGGAAAACCATGAAAATGGCCGATCTCCGCCATTCCACGCCCCAATCATGTCTAAACGATGGGAAAATAGCCCTAATCGACAAAAATAACCTTCCACAACCCAGAAGGGATCCATGCAACAACTAAATCGCAAGAAATGGGTGATTCCACCGAATCGACCCTAATTCGGTCATCAGGGTTCCCGGACTCATATCGGCCCTAAATGATGACCAATCGTAATGAAATCAGTAGAAATGGAATGCTGACTTGTTTGGGGTTCCAAAGAAACTAATCTAGCTAAAAATTGTCGCCATTTTTCTGCAAACCCGACGCACACCCCCATAGCATGCTTTGCCCAAACTGAAGCAAAACCCACTCATTCGCGCACCATTCGGCTCCAAACCGCGAGGAAACGCAGAGGAGAAGTAGGCAATCCATCTCCCTACCTACACCGAAGGTTCCGAGCGCCGAAGTGACTAAATTGCCCCGAAAATCATCAAACCAATGAACCGCGCTGGCTTTGAATCCACCGAGAGATTGCACCACGCTACGCTCCATCCGCCACTCCATCACTCTCCAGGTTCACTCCATCGCGTCCCCGCCTCAGCCAGCTACCCACGGTCGTGCGCCCCACGTCGAGAGGGGCAGAGGGGAGAGAGAATGAGAGAGAGAAAGAGAGCGTGAGAATGAGGGTGGAGAGAGGAGGGAAAAGAATAAAAAGAAAGAAAATTAGGAACTTTCCTAATTTTTTAAAATTTTAATTTTTCCTCTGAAAATCTATTAATTCAGAAAAATATGTAAAAATAGCCAAAACGATCCTTAACACTCTCTCAACAATTGGTGTACACTCCCCCTGATCTGTAATCTGCACCGATTCTTGTTCAACACATGGGACCATATCTCCTTGGAGAAATGGCAGCCAGTGAACAAATGATCAATATCTTCCTCCTCTTCCCCACATAAACAGTAGAGTGTGAACACCTATAGGTAGTGAGCCTATCACAGGTAGGGAGTCTCTGATGAGCAATTCTCCACATTAGCATCTTGATTTTAAGAGGGATCCTCAGCTTCCATACTTGCCTCTGTAGGGAGAAATGCATGTCGCCATCTACTATGACCTGATAAGCTGACTTGATAGAGAAGCACCCTTCCCTACCCCATCTCCACCTCCACTCATCTGGCTTGCTTGCATGCAGTGTGCAGTCTTGTCGTAGGGCTAGCATTTCCCCAAGTAGGTAGATCTCCTCACGCAAGTGTCTTCTGAAGGTCGGTGTCCATGCTCCCCCTGATGTTCTGTATGTCAAAGAAATGGGCCACCACAGCCAAGGGATCCAAGGATAGCGTGCAAAGCTAGGGAAATCTCTCCTTCAAAGGATAATCAGTGCACAACATGTTTTCCCAGAAGAGACATTTCAGCCCATCTCCCAAGTTCGCTCTTACCCCACCCCCGATGAAGTTTAAGCTCTCCATAATTCCTCTCCATACGTGAGAAAAGCGATGCTGAGAGGGAGTGGATAAGTCTTAGACTATTGCTCTTCTGTAGTATCTCTGTTGAATGACTGTAGCCCAAATGCCCTGCTCTTCTTTCCAAGTCTCCATAGCCATTTGCTCAAGAGCATCAAACCGAAGTCTCTAATGTTCTTGATACCTAGGCTCCTACTTCCTTGCTCTCCCCCAGCCATCCCCTGCCTCTTCCTTCACTACCGTGCGAAACAAAGGTGGCCTGAAATGGACTCAAAGTTTCATTGCTACAGATCGCGAGATCCGGAAGGTGGAGAGAAAGTAGACATGTACACTATCTAGAACAAACCTACACAGCACCAGACGCCCCGCATAGAAAAGCAGTCTCCCTTTCCACCATGCCAACCTAGAGAATCCATCTGCCACTACATGCCAATCTTTGCATCTAGGGGTGAGCATTATTCGGGTTCAACCCGAAAACTAAATCGAACTGATAGTTTTGGTTCGGTTTGGTCCGAGTTGAAATTTAAAATCATGGTTTGTTTCTCGAGCGCTCTGATACCACTCTGTAATGCCCCGAGATCTGATCCCCAAACTATGGGTATCTTTTTTTTCTTTTCTACCATCGGACCTTGAGACATTACTTCGTATGTATTGCGGAAGCACAAATGTATATAAACATTCATAAATTTGCATGAGGGAGAGAAATAATAGATTACAAGAAATGTAGGTAACATCTTGACCATTCATAATTTTCAAAGAGAGTACATGTCCATTATTCCAGATTAAACATGAGTCCACATAGGCTCATTAACTCATAACCATACATATAAGAGAGACTTTCATCCGTAGCATACCCAGACGAGCAATGAGCTAGCACTACTCCTCAGATGCAGCCTCCTCCTCAACCTCCTCTATGTCTCCTAAAAATGTATGTCACAAAGGGGTGAGTGTGACACTCAGTAGGCAACCTAAGCAAATCGAGGTTAACTCGCATCTATATAATCAAATTATATACATAGTTTAGAAGTTAATAATAGCATAATCCATTCATTATCATCTTCTGAAAATAACTCATATGAGGAAAATACATATTCTTTAATTGACTTATAAGGTACCCATGCTTGCAACAAGACCTTAATGAATGAGTAGTTAGACATTATCACATTTTCATGAGTTTTCATACTTTTATCATTCATGGAACCGGACAGCTGTCGCAAACACAGGAGGCACACACACACATGAACGAAAGAGTACTACATAGACCCGAGAGCAAACTCCCACCTAGACTCTCGCTGTACGGGGCGTTACGTATCATCGTCCCCCGAGTTCTGTGGCATTACGTATCGCCATCCCATAGAACAAACCAACCGAATCAATAGGTT
The DNA here is from genome assembly GCA_024336825.1 of Amorphophallus titanum. NCBI lineage: Eukaryota > Viridiplantae > Streptophyta > Magnoliopsida > Alismatales > Araceae > Amorphophallus > Amorphophallus titanum. The sequence continues at coordinate 9,155,411 of JANBPO010006859.1, read as the reverse complement.
TTGACCAGGGCGTTACGCATCACCGTCCCCTATGATCTTTTACTTCTGTGGCATTACGTATCATCATCCCACAGAAGAGACCGAAGTCCTACCTCACAGAATGCTGCTATATTCCATTCATAACATACACATTGAGTTCACATTCACATTCTTATTCATATGTTAGTATCATACTTTATTTTATGACATAAGCATGCTTCCACATGATTTAGGTGGAACTAATTCTACTCATAAGCTTACTATTGTGGAACGGGGCATGATCAGATTATTATATAAATGAGGACAGGTTTATTTCTAAGCTACACATGCATAGAAAATGGTCCATTTATCATTCAACATACAAAGCTTAAACACCTTTCCAAATGATTGATCAAGCCTTCCAAGGCACAATTCAAATATCAAGTAATTTTCAAAATGACTCACATTCATCAAACATACATTCAATGCAAATGACACAAAGTAGAATAGTTAGACTTTATCACACATTGTCTTCGTCAAAACAAACCCAGGGCACAACACCGGTCACCGCTAACACTCGTGGGACGCATCATGAACAATTGCCTGAGACTTCATGATCCAAAACTCATAGCATAGACTGACCAACTCATCGATCCGACACAGGCTGCAGAACATCCTCTACCAGCCACCGATCATGTAATGACCAAAAGTCCCTGGCTACAACCATTCTCGCTTCTCAGCAAGAGCCACCAACCAAATCCTTTGGCACCATACAGGTCCTTTCTGGCCATCCGACCAAAAACAGCTTCTCGAGAGGAGAAAGAACAATGAGGTTACCCTCGCGAGCCTCGAACTCCTCAACCACAACAATCTTGGGCACGAGGCCCCAAACTCCTTCCCAAAGGAGGGCTCCCAACTCACATCCACACTCCAGGGGATTCTTTCGCCGAGAAGACACCCATTCCATATCACAACCAACACTATCATTCCACCTGATGGCTGCTTAAAAGGGATCAATGTCCAGCGCCCATACACAAAGTCCCCTTACCCAACTCCCTCTGAGCCAAGGGAATGCCACAGTCTGGACAATGGCACCACTAGTGCACCAAGCTCCAAACTCTCTCGAGTCTTGTCACAGACAAGCACTCCGTCAAAAACCATCACGTTGCTTAACTGATCTTGGATATCACACCTGCCGGACAACCAGCATGTTAGACCACCAATCCTCATGGTGCTTGATGACTTCAGTAGTTTCTCGACTATTCAACATGGCATTCACACAGGATCTCACTGCCAACGCCAACACCTCTCATTCCTCAAATCCACCCCTGAAACAACCATACTGACGAAAGTCGGCCAACATACAAGCTCAACTCTGAGCACCGCACACTTGCGCCATACAACTGGCCCAAATAGCCACGACTTACCCTAACACCAATCGCTAAGTGACTCTACCCTGGGCCACACGGCGCAATACATGGGGTAAACTGATGAAATAAGCATCCTCATCCTATCATTCTCATCATTGAGCTCCATGATCTCAACTCCATCGATGCCACTCAACACAATATAGCATCCAATGCATGGCAACCAAGAACATCCACATGACCAAATGCAGCTCCTTGCCCAAGGGAAATTCTCTACAACTGACTCTGGAACCTCCGAGATGCACGCTCATCATGAAAATACACGTCGTATGTCGCTACCAATCTGATCCTAGGGCCTGTGGGTTACAAACCCACCGCGCTTCCGCTGCGCACTCTGATCCAAAGACAGCACGAGACAGAGGGAAAACTAGCATCCGCCATGACAAAACCCCCATCCAACTAACCGAATCTAGAAATGGAGACGGGGAAACCCATGCTCCTTGGTTCTGGTACACAACCCCTCTTCCTCACCTGGCAACCCACCTACACACATCTGTCGGAACATCAGGGCACTATAAAAAAGCCCAACACCAGCCCCACAACACGACACACCATCTCGGCTGGTGACTCAGTAAGCCCACTATAGCACGACTCCGATAGCACCTACGCACCAATATATGAGGAGGGATGAACATACAACCTTCACAGGCAGCTCCACTACCCTCACGCGGAATGCTTCCAGAACTTCTGAAGACACAACAGAAACACACAAGCACAAAAGCATAATTATATCAAGAAAACAACAGAATTAAAATCAAGCACCACATACAATAACAGAAAATTCATGCGTACCTCCCAAGAGATGGGCACGACAATTCTGCCCGGTCAAGTGCCTCGCGCACGTCGGGACCCATGACTCTCTAGGCTAGTGGAACGCTGCAGAGATGGCTAGGACTGGGACAGCCACCACGGACACTCGTGAGCAATATGTCTGACCTGACCACATCTGAAGCACTTCAGCTCGGCTTCATCCACATTGCACACCCTGTCCACATGGAACCCACCACATCTCAGACACTGCCCTGGCTACTCAATCATACCATGCCATAGTGGTCGAACCTCCCATCTCTGATCTGACACTGTCACAACCTGCTCCTCTTGCTCCTGGCGCCTCCTGCCTAATCTGCTCCGACTGAACAACCTCGATAGCCAATTAAAACTAGATCTTAAAGGGGAAGAACTAGAGCCAAGAGGTAGAAGAGATGTCGATTCTGACTGCCTCCAAGACTGTTGGGAAACATGCTACTACTGAAGGGTCCTCTATTGATCTAGACTCAACTGAGGCTGCCCTACACGGGCCTGCTCTTGAGTCCTCAACAATTCCTCTTCTACACTTGCCGCAGCTTGATAGGCTGATTCCATGTCCACCACACGGGTCGCAGCCACTAAGTGCCTAAGCTCCGACCTCAAACCTCTGACAAACTGCTGAACCTTCAGCTTCTCATCGGCCATAACATGGTTAGCATAGCGACCCAACTTTACAAATCTGGATCGATACTGCATCACGGGCATATCTCGCTGGGACGGGTCAATGAACTCATACATCCTTCTCATCCTGATGTGCTCTGGGCTGAAAACTCACTCGAATGCAACAAGAAACTCCTACCATGGAATCTGTCGCAAAGTATGAGACTAGAATGCCGATTCGCATTCTGTAGTCCACAATGACAGAGCTGATCCCTGCAGTTGATAAGTCACCAGCAACACTTTCTCATCCTCAGCACACTCCATCGATTAGAACACACGTTCCATCGCATCGATCCACTATCACGCCACATTAGGATCCGATTGGCCTTCAAATGTCAGTGGGTGGAAGTGTAGAAACTCCCACAAAAGGCACCCACGACCACCATGCAACAAACTGCCCTCATAAGCCTCTGGACCATGACACTGTCAATTCATCTATTGCATGAAAAATCAATACAGACCGGTATAAAACTCAGCCTGACCTGACACACCTGGGGCCACTACCACTGGGGGAGACAACTCTTTACCCGATTCCTCTCTGCTCAGCTCTTCTCAGCCCACCGTCGGTACCTCAGGCAATGATCCGATCCACCTCCTCGGCACCATTAAATCCTTAAAAATAACATGGAAAACACAGAAGGGTGAATAAAATAAAACACCTTAAGTCAGCTGCCGACTGTACTAGACTCACTATACTCTTAAGCGCTACGATTGTTTCGAATTCCCATGCATTTCTACAACCATGCTCTGATACCATCTGTAATGATCCAAGATTCGGATACCAGGAATAACCCGATACTATTCGAATCCGTGCTCGCCACCCACGAGTCGAGGGGGCTCGGAAGGGTTAAAAGACGGTGTAATATCATCGTACACAGCGGAACAAAGTCGCCAATCGGTCTAATCCTAAGACAGGGAAAACAACACTCCGGGAAAATGACGCACAGAGACCTGAGGGGACAGCAAGAACCCTCAACACACCTGGACACATAAATCGGGGTAGAATGACACCTCAAGGCATCCAGAAACACGATCTAGAATTGGACAAAGTCGTCGAGACACAGACAAGGTCGCCTGTCAACTGTTGGGTGACCTCGAGTTGACTGGAACCTGACAATGACGACACACACACTGCATGCATAAGCACTCCTGGCCATCCCATCATGGTTATTGCCCTCATAGGATGTCAATAGACACCCACGGGTCATGGGCAAACCACGAGATCAAACCAAGATAAACAGAAACCGGAGTGGTGGACACTGACAACACTCTGGGCAAAGCGAACCATCACTCGACCGCTAGACGAAACTGACAGTCAAGGTACAGCCGCTACGCAACCAGAGATAAGGACACTAGCAGTTCTAGATTGAGTCATTAGGGTATTGTCAAAGTCAAGGAAAAGACCACACCCGGTCACCTAAACTGACCAATCTAGACAACCATCAACAGACAGACACCGCCCCAGAATATGACCTAAGACAGATGGACACACAACACAGAACCAACCAACGGCCATCACGACCAACAGGACTATAACGCACTAGCATAGGGGCGCCACCTACTATAATGGACCACAGAAGGGGCGTTATGGTAGACAGACCCAGAACACCGATACAGACAATATAATGCACTAAGACAGGGGGGTTATGTCATCATAACACACTAGGACGGGGGCGTTATGGCCAATGGATAAAAACACAAATGAAGAGGAATATAACGGACCTCCTTAGGCGCGTTATACCAGCTTAATGCACTACAATAGGCGCGTTAAAGCCAACAGATCCAAAACACTAATACGAACAAGAAGCATATAACAGACCACAATGAGTCCATCATAGCCACATGATGCACAGGGTTAGGTGCATTATATCAACTGCCATACCTAGTCAAACATCAGTCAAAACACAACATAACGAATCCACACAAGTGCGTCACCTGAACCATAACGCACGAGGAATGATCCGTTAAATGAACCGACTGTCACAGTCTTCGAGGAAGCATGGTCGTCGATGGATCTGACAATGGCAGACGGCCTTCAGACCCACTCACAGCTAGGGGTCACCCCCATACCCATCCACCCCACTTCCCCTACCATAAATCCCATTGTCCCCCCATCATCTTCAATCTACAGTTCTCAGTTCAGAGGTAGCAGAGTACCAGTAGTTTGTAGAGGTAACTGAGGCTTCATCCCAGTGTTTCAAGAGGCCCAAGTGGTACCGTTGGAAGCGTCTCCGAGTCTTCTTCGCATCGGCGATCATCTCGTCTCATTCCGAGTTCGTGGCTGTCCGAGGCAGGCGATCTCTCTTGACTGCGCAACTACATCCTAACTGTAAGCCAGAGACGACTTGCAGAGGGTACCACGTCCCACCACCAGAAGATCTGAAGGTGGGGCTTGGCCGAGACCTTTTACGATGAGTCTTCTTCCTTATCCAAGAAGCGGCACTCCATTTGGCAGCCCGAGTGAATTCTTCTCCATTTTATCCTCAGGGTGCGCAGTTTTATCTTCCCTGGAACTGAACTGACACCCTGTCACAGTTTGGGCTGCTGCGTCCTACTCCAACATCGTCTGGCACCCCCGTGGGTCACGTTTCGAAGGAAACTCTTCAACGGTTCCAACACCATTGACCGCGCTCAATTTGAAGTTTGGGAGAACCCGTGGCAACCTTGCCTTCCTGCTGTAGCAGTTTTGAGACAGTCAGGAGCAGGAAACAGAGTCTCTGTTCACAGCCTCGCCCCGACGAACGCTGACTACCAGAGCTCCGGCCAAAAATCAGACGGCTTCCTGGGTCAGTTAGGGAAGATTTGCCACTGGTCTCGTCAAAAAAGGAGTTCGGGAGCAATCGCAGAAGCGACAACATCGCCCATCTATCTCCTGTTCTAGAGAGCGGGTAGAACTGACATCGGCCGTCCATTTAGCTTCTAGTTCGTCTCTCCCCTTCCCTGCCTGGCCGGCTTACAGCCCCTCCCTGCTTGGAGGTAGTTTTGGATGTAATTTTAATTAATCCCAGCCCCGAGATCCCCCTCCTGTGAGAGGTGTAGTGTTGTACTTCTCCAATTTTTAGGTCAAAGCCACACCGACACGGCGTGCGGGTACGTACCCACGCCTCCCGGCTCGCCTTCGTCTCCGATCGGGATCGGTGTATTCACGCCGATCAGGTGAGCTCTGAGCCACATCCCTTGCTGGTTTACTATTGCTTATTTAGTATCCATCCCTTCACGGTCTTGTGGACGGTCCGCTGCAGGCGGGACATGGCATCGGAGGCGGCGGTCTTGAAGGAGGAGGACGACCAGAGACCCAAAGAGGTCGGAGAGTTCTCAGGGGATCACGTCAATGGGATGATTGCCAGAGAGGTCGAGGAAGACAAGTCCGGAGAGTAGGCGCCCCCACACTATTCTTCCCGTACCACCATTCCATGTGTTGTCATCTGAGATGGACGTGGGGTGAGAGGCGCCCACACATTATTCTTCTTGTACCACCATCCTCTGTCGAGACAACCCCACTTCTCTTCTTTTCCTCTCACTTTTTCTCCTGTCACCGTCATTGAACCCTACCCTCCACTCCAACCTCTCCCTCTTCCCATCCTCCTCAACGCACAACAGGAGGGCAAGCCACCGCCGGCCCCGACTCTCGACCGTGCCATTCCTCCCTCGGGAGAAACCCCCTTTTGTCTCTATCGGAGATCGTTGTCAACTTCCCCCCTGCTTCGTCGCCACCTTCTCTCCACCCTCCGTTGCAAGCGTTGCAACCCCAATGTCTCAAACGGACACTCAGCATTGCTCGCCATACTGTCACTGGCCACCTCCCCACCTCACCTTCTTTCCCTTTCCGCCGCTACTGCACCATGACACTGGCGATCGGATCCCACGAGCATGCCGCCTGCGACGTCCACCCCACCAGCACCAGTTGGTCGGCTGCCCAAGCCTGGCCTTCGCCCCCTGCAGCATCCTTGACGACACTGCCGACAACCCAACGCTCCAGCATCGGCGACTTGCCCGCCCTACAGATGCCACGAACAGGGGGAGAGAGAGAGAGGGAGTGTCGGGAGAGAGAGAGAGAGAGAGGGAGAGAGTGCCAGGAGGAGAGAGGAGGGAGAGGGGAGGGCTCCCTTTGTGAGCACGCACCGAGATTATGCCACGAGGTCACGTCTTTCTTAAAAAAGTATTAAAATACTTATTTTTATTTTGGAGAAAGTTATAACGGGATAGAATTTCATCCTAAAAAGTTAGAAAGATCTTACCAAACGTTTTTAAGTGGGTTATCTATTACTATTTTTTATTTTGAGAGGAAAAAATAAAAAATTATAACCAAACACCCTATTAGGTCAAGATGGGTGACATGGGACCCATCCCAAATAGCTTGGCATTAGGACTGTCAGTGAGGCATATCTATGAACGTATTGTTAGGATCGGGACACTGTCAAGATCAGAGTTTGCCGACTCGGGCGTGCCGTACCGTATCTGGAAAAATTCGATACGCTGCGGATCACCCCCAGGATCGGCCGAGTCGAGCCGAGTCACAATGTGAGAGAGAGAGAGAGAGAGAGAGAGAGAGAGAGAGAAGGGGGAGAGGGAGAGAGAGGGACGAGTCGGGCCGAGTTAGTTGTGACTCAAGTGTACTATATCAGATCAGAGAAGATCTGATCCGATACGGATCACTGAGTCGACGAACCTTGGTCAAGATAGCAATGCACACACACAAGCACATATCGCGAGAAAGGACAAGAGAGAGATTTGAAAGAACCTCACTTTTTCACTATTAAAAAAACTACAATTTCCTCCCAGCTGGCTACAGAACACCCAACACCTTTCGTCTCTCCGGTCCTAAGATTACAACCGTTCTTATAGAAGACTTCCAATAGTCTCCTAATCTCATTAAAACAGCCTCTTAATGCTTACCCAGCGTCCCAGATAAGCTCAAATACCGAATCCAACTCTGACTACGCGTGCTTGAAGGTTAAGACACCTCTAATAAATCTCCACCTTCGCTTGAATGCATGAGCCACCTTGTAGATCAACTCAATGCCGAATCCAAAACCTGTCCGTCAACTTTGCATTCTATACACAGATGCCTGCACCCCAACTGAGTGCCTTGCATAGCTCAGTAGTACTGTATGCTTCGATGTGGCACCACCTCTCTCACCCAACATGAGAGATCACGATCACCATCGATATCCGAAGCGAAAGTGACCCGTTTCCTCCACCCTCAACTATTAACAAATTGAGTTCTCCGCTAATTCGTACTACTCATCTAGGACACACTTACTCGAGCCATGCTCATGTAGACTCTCCCTTCCCTATAAGTATGCACATGTCGTCCATCATCTGTCCCTACAGTATAACCTGCACCCCTCTACATACTCTGAGAGCTCCACTTTCAAGAGTGCATCGATAATCTCTTGAATCCAAGACTCCCAATAAGATCAAGTTCTTATTTAGATTTGACACATATCGGACTCCCGTTAGTGTATGCACCACTCCATCAAGTATGAAAAGTTGCATCGATCTCACTCCACCAGTTGTGCACTTAATGTCATTTGCCAACTAGACCCCGATACTAGTATCAGACTACTGCTACCAAGAACTGGGGACACCACCAAAGAGGCTGATGAGGCCCCTGAAGGGTTAGTGGGGTTTGTCGAGGGATTACATTAGAAATTGAAATTCGCAGGCACGCATTGTTAATTTGGCAACGATTAATTTAAAATAGTGCGGAAGCAATTAAAATATCAGACTGTTATAATATACACTAGTCCAGATTTACAAAGCTAATCCAAAAATATACAAGTCCCATAGAAAAAGAAAAGATAAGACTACAACTACACAGGGCATACCGCGGGCAAAAGCACAAAAGGGCAGACCGACGGCTGGCACTCTACGCGTGGTCTCCAAAATCATGAGAACTACTGGCGGACGGCTGAGATGGCTCACCTGCAATAAGGAAGGGTGAGTCACAGCCATACTTAGTAGGGGTCACATAGATCCCTACCACGAACTAAACAATCAGGCAGGCAATTAAAAATATAATTAGAGCATGCATTTTGACAATTAATCAAGCAGATGCCCTATACCAATATGCTACTAGACTAGAACGGGAATGTCTATCTAGGCAAGTAAATCGGCTAATGAGACGCCAATATAATTAAATAAATAAGTAACAAGAACAACAGCTAGCAACAGGAACTAGCGGTAAAGACTAAATCTACCAACAGGATAAACTCAATCATTCTAGTGACAGGATAAAGAACAGGGAAAACTCCACCAGAAGAGAGAGACCTGATGCGCCTCCAGACGACTTACACTGCATCTCAGATAACTCGCGAGTTCTGAACATGACAAGCGAGAGGCGTAACCAAACCGTACCAACCGAGAACTAGTCAGAGTAACACTCGTCAGTGTCTGCTCTCGCCTCTGACCACGTGTACACACACCGACCCGTGCCTAGGGCCAGGCCTTCAGCTAAATTTCCCTCCCCGTAGAGTGCTACGGTCGAGCCGAGGGCCCACGGTACTAGCTTAAACCGTTTTGATGGGTCTACTCCTCCACCTCTCCCAGGTGGGTCGACCATCCATGAAGTCTAGGGCTACGTCTAGCGGTTTCATCACATGGAAAGTCCAAGCACTCCATTGGGACTCTAGGAGCAAGCCATTAATCATAAAATAACCCGAATATGATATATGCGTAGCATGGAATACATTAAGCTGGAATTAAACATGCTCTACTCATTTTTTTAATTTTCTTTGTTTTTGTGTCTTCTTCTTCTGTTTTGGGTTTTTCATTTTACTTCATTTTTGTGGGTGATAGAGTGCGTATATCGCAGAAGACTTACTTGTTCATTACCTGGAATTCATTAATCATTCTTAAAACAGCTTAAGAAAGGATCAACGTGCTTAAATGTTGCCTTTGCCTGACCCCCTCATACAACACTTCTTCCTCGACTTATCTTTTACTGCTCCTTGAGCTTAGAGTGTGCCTCGGAGGGAGATGGAAGACAATAATGTGGGAAGTTCACGAGGGGAGATAGAAAGGGTCAGTAGATGCCCTTGCCTTGCCCTATTGCCCGTTGGGATTCAATCTGTGGCTTAGGGTAATTTTGATTGCCCTCGCTTTAACTAATACATGCTTATGACTAGGGTTTACCCTGTGGGGACTTTGCCCTCTTAACATGTTTGGAATTTTGAAGGGATTTTTCGTGCATGCTTATGCCCAGGGTTTGCCCTGCGAGGACTTTGCCCTCTTGACATGCTATTTTTACTTTTAAGACTTTCGGCAGACATTCCCTCTTGGGCCTTGACTTTCACCTACTAGGGCGGTGGGTAAGATTTGGTGGTCTGACTAAGTCCTGACTTCCCCCCCTCGTAAACTGATGAGAAGAGAATGAGTCACACTTTCCGTTGCTGGTCTGGTTTGGACTCACCTTGGACTCTGTGTCGTACGAGGTTCAAGGTTAAGCCTGAAGTGTGTACAGGTGTTGACCCATTTGTTAAATTGCTAAGAATGAGGAATGAATTAGAGGTATTGATCTTTCCGTTTATCGTAATACGCACACAATATCAATCTTTTTTCCTTTATTATTATTATTTTTGTTTATTATTATTTTGTGTTATGTCTTTTATCAGGGATAGTATTTCTTTAAATACAAACCATTCTTCGGGTGAGCCAATTTTTCCCTGTCCGCATTAACCAATTGGTATGCATTACCAGGATATACTTCTTTTACTACATAAGGCCCTTCCCAATGTGCCTTGTTTGTTTCTATTTTTATTTTTTGTTTGTTCTTTCCAATTTCCATCAATGTTTTTCGATCCTCTGGTTTGAGATCGGGGTTTCTCCTGTGGACTCAAGGGAAGGGAGACTGTGTTTTTGGTTTGCAAGTGACTGGGTGTCGCTTGTTGACTGGCACGCCCACGCACTTAATAAACCAATGAACCCTTCTCAATAAACCAACAAACGATCTAATCCAGAAGTGCATCCACAAGTCTGGCACGCCCGGTGGGACCAAAACCACCCTTCATCTCTTTGCCGAAATTAGGGGCCCTGCGGCCCCCTCCTTGTAATACTGATTGCTTCCTCTTTGAAGAAAGAATGCGAGAAAGATTACATTTCAACCTCGACAATGGCCGTCGTCTTCGGTCCCCAGGTCGTTGAAAGCCACATTCGAGATGGTTGTCTCGCCGTCCCCCTTAACTCTGGGAGCTCCTTTCCCGTGCTTGGCTTCCCCAAGTTCCATGGAGTGCCCGTCAGCAGCATACTGGACGTGGAAGCGTCCGAAAAGCCCAAGACCAACGCTCCCGCCTGAGGGGCCACTGAAGCCGCTACTAACCTAGCTCTGGTCAAAAAAAAAAGAAAAAAGAGAGAGTAAAAAAAAGTAAAAAAGGGGGGAAGAGAAGGAGAAAAAGGGAGAACAAAAAGGAGAAGGGAGAGAAGAGAAAAATTGACGAGAGCGGGCCACACGGCCACTTCCGTCGAGACCCGTGCTGGATAACGATTACTATTGTGGGATCGATGCGGTGGAGTGAACCACTCATCCCCTCCCTAAGGGGGTGAGCGCTCTCCTGCGTGCTCACCTTGGTCTATCGCACCAAAAAGGGAAGAGAAGAAAAGGAAGAATCAGAAGAAAATTGGCAGGCACTACCGTCCCAGAGAACGAGAAGAAGGCCAACATCTCACCCAACCCTAGGCGGGTCAAGTCCGTGGTGCAATGCCCTGGTTCGTTCTGCCTTCCTGCTGCCTTTACTCAGCACAAGATAGTCCCTTGAATGGCTGCTAGAAGAGCCGGCAACCCGCTGCAGTAGCCTGACGAATTCCTGCCCGCCGTGGGGAATGCTTTACAGCGGCAAGGTCAAGCACGGCTGCCACTCCCGAAAAAGAGCATACATATATCCCGCCATGGGGAATAAAAAGAAGAAATATACCCCACCATGGGGGCATAGGAGGCAAGAAGAGATACACCTCAATCCGAGTGCGCAGGAAGACGAGCAGCCCACATGGGGACATAGAAGTCATAAAGAATGCACTCCGAGTTAGGGGCATTTAAAGATGAAACATACCCCGCCCGGGGACGGAGTCTTCGGGCTCGTGGGAGGCGGGCCGAGATTCGAGTCGCGCCGGTTCCTTTCCGGTACTCAGATCCCGGGTCGCTACACAGAACACACACACATGGTCACCCGGGCCCTCTAAACACACAGGCACCCTAATCGAGATAACATGGTACCTATGGACATCCCAAAAATACGAACACAGAACCCACAGGTGTCCGAGACATCCACGAGGCCTAGGGTCGACCACTGGGTCACAATCGGGTCGACCGGGGCCCAAGACAGCTCGAAATAAACACGAAAAATGGGGAGTGAGAACGCGCCCACTCCTGGCGTCGCGATCATTAACGCGCCCCTGGTGAACGGCGCGATCTGATTGGAACGCGCCCCACGTGTGGGTCGGGTCAACGCATTGACGCACTCGCCCCTGGGGTCGCGACAGTGACTAAGGGACGTGACGGTCGCCCCCACCGCGTTATTAACGTGACCTCCAAAGCGACCGCGACCCCTGACGGTCGTGACCAGTCATTGGGGCGCGATCTAAACTGCCATACTATTCATCTTCCTTGATGAATATGACCCCACGATACGACGTCTTCTTGAAGAACACGACCACTGTGATGGTCTCGATCTCAACCCGAGATCGAAAACGGTGAATATCGCGAAAGAACCCATTCCACGTCCCAATCACACCCATGTGACGGGGAAAACGAGGGAAAATCATTCCCCAACCTCTCTAGCACAGAGAGGACCCATTTAAACCCCCAAAAACTAGATCAACACGCGAAATCTGGCTTACACCCCAAAATCACACATTTAAATCCCGACGGGAAAACAAACCCACTCAACTCACCTCGGGCTACCAAACTCGCGGGAAAGGAAGTACACGTGCTAGGGAACCGTCCCCCTACCTCCACCGAAGATTCTGCGCCCCGAGGACGTCGATCCACCAAGAAAACGTTGTGAAAGCTCAGCCGATTCACGAACTCGCCACAAACTCCACCGCGAGCCAACCCCCCTCGATCCTCGCCCATGCTCGGTTGCTCCTCGCCCGCGTCGCCTCTGCCTCGCCCCCACCTTACTCCATCAGCCGTCGAAGAAGAGAGGGGAGAAAGAGAGAACGTGAGAGGGGAGAGGGTGAGAGAATGAGAGCGAGGAAGAGAAAGACGGGGATTATATATAGAAAATTTAAAAATTAAGTCTTGGGTTGAGATACGAGCGCAAGTTGATGAGTCTTTTTTTGATCTTGATGATAGAACATGGGCAGAGGGTATATTAGATGAAGATGAGCCAATGGATCTAGAATTAAGAGGATCAACCAAGATGTCAAGAGTGACTCATGTGCATCAGAGAGAGGACCAAGCTTTGTTTGTTGACGACACTGAGCAGTAGCCTGAGAGTGAGCCAGGTACTCAAGATCAGATAGCAGGTCAGTCACTTCTAAAATGGTCAAGTCACCTCAATCCTTAAGAAGAAGTACATCAGTGCATGAGATAACTTAGATGACTAGTGTTGCTGCTCGAGAGGACCGACAATTGAGCAGATGAAGTAAGTTTATGTGAGACACACGCCACGGGGAAAATGATTGCTTTCAAAGATGAAGGATAAAGTCACACCAAAAGAAAAAAATAGAGACAAATGCTAGAAGGCGATTGGTTTCTTATGGTTCTAATGATGATGATGATCATGATGCACCAAATGATGATCCCAGTGCAGCTGCAAGTGCTCCTATTGGCGGTGACATGTATGCACCTATTTCCTCCTTCCACGTTGACACAGGCAGAGGATACATGCATAGTGAATGATGATATAATTCATAGAGCCAATATGGACATCCAACAGGTTATGGAGGTGGCCAACACGAAGCAGGCATGAACGAGGGGGGTCATCAACCAGGATTCTAATTTCATCTAGTTCCAACCAATAGCAGTTATGGGTCGGCATCTTCTTCGAATCCTCAAGGTTCTGTTTCTTATCCTGATTCTGTATTTTAATCAAGCCAACAACATTATACTCCAAGAGGGATCCAAAGAGGGATGCACGACTTGGCTGCATCATTGTTTGGTTACAGTGAATATACAGAATATATGTAGCCTTTTATGGGTATCAACAGTAGAAGCCAGATGATGAGGGAGAAGGTTCTTCCAGCTATTATGCACATTAGTGCATCATTATTTGAGTAGGGATCATTTAATTTCTATAACATTGACTATGTTTGTAATGTTTATTGCACTGCTTGAACCTACTCCCTGTTTAATATGCAGTGAATATTAGTTTAACATGTCCAATGCCTACTTCTAACATTTAATCCAATTTATTCACACTTAAATGCATGTCCAATGATTTTATTATTTTTTTTCCGATTCTTCCCACCCACATCCAGTTTAACCATGATAGGGCTCCGCGCACGGATTTCCATCGGAAGCCAAGCCAGAGAGAGACCCACACGGAACGGAGCAAGACCACCCCCACCACCAAACTCCCCAGCCATTCATGCGGGTATCAGTATCCCCCTCCTCCACGGCTTCCAACGCTGACAGGCTTCACCTCCTCGTTATCACGATGCTGTGCTCATACATACGGGTCTGGTAGCTGGAGAGGATGGAGAGGATATCCCTTATCATACCCCCAATTAACGTCCCCACCCCTCTTGAAACCTCTCACATCAGACA